>JAJIBD010002500.1:0-216393 GCA_021461705.1 Cryptotis parvus | reverse complement strand
GTGGTACCTGATACAGAATTGCTGATCTCCTCCCTCCCCTGTGCGTGTGTGTGTGTGTGTGAGTGTGTGTGTGTAAAATGGTGTGTGCTAAACACCATGGAGGCTAAACAAACTATCTGTGGTGCTGGGGAATTGATCCTAGGTCAGACACAAGCAAGTGCTTTATTGGCTGTACTATCTTATCTCTCCATGCCAGAACTGCCGATTTTTACCGAATCCAGGTGGTATTTTTTGCCTTCAATTGCTATCAGCTCTGCTCAAGCAAGGTAACAGTATCATACGGTCTTGGGGAAGAACCTACATTCTCTTGAATAAAATATTCTCTGACCTTCAAGGGACAAACGAATCATAGAAATAGCACACAAAAAGCAACATGTTTGAGAAATCATTTTCAGTTCTAATAGTTCACATTAAGTCTAATGTAAATACCCATTAAACTATCGTTCTTGAAATCTCACATGGTATTTTATATTTAAATACTTTGCAATAAATAGGGAACGAGTACTTATAAGAGGGTAGCCCACAAAATCCCAAACTGAGGACTACTGTCGGGTTGGCTAAACAAGCTCTGAATTTAGTACACTCTAAGACTTTCTGAGGTCTCCAGAGCGGGCTAGGAATCGCTAGGGTTTTTTGTTTGTTTGTGGGCCATACCCAGCCATATTCAGGGATTACCACCGGCTCTGCACTCAGTAATTACTCCTGGGAGTGCTCAGGGGACTATATGGGGTACCAGGGATCGAATCCAAGTTGGAGGTGTACAAGGCAAGTGTCTACCTTCTGTACTATCTCTTTAGCTGCATGGGAACCTCTAGTTTTAAAAAGACTCACTGAAGTTTCTAATGAGATTGATCTGGCTGAAAGTGAATAATATATATTACCTGATCATAATTATCATGTCCATGGAAAAATGGCTCCTTCCGAAAGATCATACTGGCCAGCATACAACCCAAGCTCCACATATCCAAACTATAATCATACATCTGCATAAAAAAAGTCAGTTACTGTAAACAATACATACAGCTGGTCATTTCAAACTACGAAATTGGATACCCAAATACCAGTATCTTTTGTTTGGAGCAGGAGGCACTCCTGGTAATGCTGGAGTGGGTCATCAGGGCTATACCCAACAATACTTAGTGGGAAGAGGGAGCAAATCCAGAACATGTGCTCTACTACAGCCACACTGTCAGCACCAACAACAGTATCTTCATATCATGGGTTCTTTTCTGGCAGTACCAGAAATTGAACCTAGAACCTCACACGTGGAAAAATGGAATCCACTTGGCAGTGGCTCTTGCATGTGTGAGGCAGAGCCACTCTCCCAACTCCTTCCTTTCCCCCAGTTTTTCTTTACTGCATTCTCTCTTCTCCAGTAAAAACAACACTAGGCCAGAGACAGCACAGTGAGCTTTCCTTGCCTGTGGCCAACACGGGCTCAACCCCTGGTATCCCCCACATTTTCCATAAGAACTGCCAGGAGTCATCCCCAGAAGAGCCAGGTTTAAGTCCTGAGCATCGCTGGGTGTCCCCTCCCGCCAACAAAAGTTAAATTCTATTTTCTGGTATTATTTTTCTTGGTTCTGAGGCCATACCTAGTGGAACAAGCATCTACTTCTGGCCTGGCACTCTGAAGGGTCACTCCTAGATGTACATGGGGAAATATGGGGGTGCTAGAAATTGAACTGGGCCTCATGCATGTGAAGTGTGTCCAGTCTGTTAAGCTGCCTCCCGGTCCTCTAATTACTTTAGTTTTGGGGCCATTCATATATGGCAGTGCTCAGGGATTACTTCTGATGGTAGGTAAGGGACCATATATAATGCCAGCGATAGAACTGGGGTCGGCAGTGTGCCAAGGAAAGCACCTTCTTCAGCCCCAAGAATGTCCTTTTGTAAGTGTAAGTTAAAAGAGTGATTCAATGGGGCCGGAGCGATAGCCCAGCAGTAGGGCGTTTGCCTTGCACGCGGCCGGCCTCTGCCGGCCGGGGGTTCGATCCCCGGCATCCCATATGGTCCCCCGAGCACAGCCAGGAGTAAGTCCTGAGTGCAGAGCCAGGAGTAACCCCTGAGCATCGCCGGGTGTGACCCAAAAAGGAAAAAAAAAAAGTGATTCAAGATGCCGGAGACTGTACGGTGTATAAGGCACCAAAGTATGTCTATGTAATTTTATGGGGGTGGGTGTGTGGGGGGGCAGAATCTCAGGCCGCTGAGAGGCACAATGCTAGAATCTGGGGGGTGGTTACAATGCTGCTTAGATCCTGTGGACCTAGGGACCAACAAGGTGACCTAGGTTATACCCTATGATGCTTGAGGGTCCATATGTGATTCCACAGATTCAACCAGGGCCGGTCAAGTGCAAGGCTAGTTAGTGCTTTAACCCCTTTACTATTTTCTCAACAAATACTTGAATGGGTGAGTGTTCTCTGACTTAAGGGTTTTCCTCAAAATTCAGAATATGAATATCCAGGAAAAGGAAAACAAACTTTTGAGGTACTTGATAATAACCTTGGGAGAACCAGGCATGATAGGCATTGCTCTCAAGTCTCCATCTCTCCCGCATAAAAAGGAGCTCTATCATTTAAGTGTAGGGAAAGCTCTGTACCTAGAAAACAGGCATAGTAGTTTAGAGCTGGGAGACAAAGCCAAACCCAGCACTACCCTAGAGCTCTGCGGCACTGTCAAGCTCAGGACCACTTGAACTGTCCCTCTGGCCAAGGAGAATATTTTTAAATATTTTTGAAGGGGAGGGGGAAATTTGGGCCACACCCGGCGATGTCCAGGGATTAACACCTGGCTCTGCACTCAGGAATTATTCCTGGCAATGCCGGGGGCGGGGGTGGGGACACATAGGGGTGAGCCATGTGCATACCCACTATATTAAGGGATCACCCCTAGTAGAGTTGAGGGACCATGCAATGTTGGGAATTAAACCAAAATCAATCACACATGTGACTAAATCCCTGGGTTTTTTTTGGGGTCACACCCTGCAATACTCAGGGATTACTACTGGTTCTGCACTAGGAATACTTCTGGCAGTGCCAGGGCCAGCCATGTGTAAGGACTGAACCCAGGCTGGCCATGTGTAAGGCAAGAGCCCTACTCACTGAGCTATTCCGCTCCAGACCCCTAAATCCCTGTATTTTTTGAATTTACTTTTCTTGGAGTAAGGGTGGGAGTGGTTATGAGCCACACCCAGAAGTTTGCAGGGGAACGTATGGGGTGCCAAGGATTGAACCACATCAGCCTTGTGCAAGGCAAGCACCCTACCTACTGTTCTCTCTCCCTAAATTTACTCTTATGGCTGGTTAAAAGTACCTAGAAATCTCAACTTGTATCACTTGTCTTCCTGTTCATCGATTTGCTCAGGTGGGCGCCAGTAACATCTGCATTTGTCCCTGTCAGGTGCTAGTATAGCCCAAGGGCCTCTGCTCGCTCCAGAAACATGAAGAGCTTCAAATCATTCGTTCAGGTCATGGGAATGAGGTCTTTTGTTATTACTATTTTTGGCATATCAAACACAACATAGGAGCTTGCCAGGCTCTGCCGCGCGGCACTCTCAGTATTTGCATTTTATGATGTACCGCATGGTCATGAAATTTCAATTAGAAAAGGTATTTTTTGCTTCATTCCCCCTTCTGTTATGATCAAATATAGAGCATATTCTTACAAACTACAGTAGATAATATTTTTAATATTCGTAATTAATATTTTACACTTGGGGCCGGAGTGATAGTACAGCGGGTAGGGCGTTTGCCTTGCATATGTCACGACCTGGGTTCAATCCTCGGCATCCCATATGGTCCCCCCGAGCACCGCCAGGAGTAATTACAGAGTGCAGCACCAGGAATAATCCCTGAACATTGCTGGGTGGGACCCAAAAAAAAAAAGTACACTCACTGAAATAAGACACTGAATGTGAAAAATAAACTCAGGATCAGAGTATTTTTTGGTGGTATAGGAGGAAATCACAGCTAGGGGTTTACATATGCAAGGCAAGTGCTCTACTGCTGAATCACACTCCCAAGTCTGGAACCAGAAAAAAAAGAAGTGTGTGTGTATGTCTGACATTCAGCTTTGTGCTTACAGGTGGGCTCACAGGACCACAAGGGGTGCCAGGATTTGAAGTAGGCTAGCTGCGTGTAAGACAAGTGCCCTACCTGCTGATTTATTGCTCCAGCCCTGGGTTCATAAGTTTATCTGCGGGACCTGAGCAATAGCACAGTGGGTAAGGTCTTTGCCTTGCACCCGGCTGACCTGGGTTCGATCCCTGGCATTCCATATGGTCCCCCTAGCACAGCCAGGAGTGACTCTTAGTGCACAGCCAGGAGTAACCCCTGAGCATTGCTGGGTGTGACCACCCCCCAAAAAAAAAAAAAAAAAAAGAATTTTCTCTTCCCCTTATACTCACCTGATAGTCTACAAGAAGTTCAGGACCTTTGAAGTATCGGGAAGCAACGCGAACATTGTATTCTTGGCCAGGATGGTAAAATTCAGCCAACCCCCAGTCTATTAGCCGTAACTAAGGGAAGTGGGGGAAGAAAAATGAATTATGAACAGGTCTATCTTAAAAGCTTCCACTGAAGTATTCCTACAGCATCCACGTCACTCTACTCACATTCTTCAGTGAGGATAGCATGAAAATCAAACTACATAAAGGCTCTCAATGATCGGACTAATGTGCACCAGTGACACAAACTTCTTACAAAATTTTGTGCTTCTAAAATGTGAAGCTGGGGTGGGAGTTAACAGAAGACTGGGTAGGGCACCTGTCTTGCATGTGGCCAACCTGGGCACAATCCCAGCATATGGTCCCCAGAGCCCATGAGGAGTGATCACTGAGCAGAGCCAGGAGTTAGCCCTGAGCACTGCTGGGTGTGGCCCAAGAACAAAAAACATTGCTGAGGCTGTTATTTTGAGAATGAAATTTTAACAATCCAACCTTATACTCCTACTGCAAACATTACATTTTCTGACACCAAGTGAAAGTTTTTTCTAATTAAGTGAACTTCACCGTTTTTAGCTCTCCAGAACCTCAGGTATCTTACTTTACTATGTATTTTCTGCCTTTCTTTTTTGATGTAGACTATAAGCTCGTTTACGATAGAACTGTTTTATTCACTAACACTGTGCCTCAGTACATAGGATAAACAGAAAAGAGAATTTGGTGAGTAAATTAAAAATCCATACAAAACTGGGGCCGGAGCGATAGCCCAGTGGGTAGGGCGTTTGCCTTGCACGTGGCTGGCTCATGCCGGCCCAGGTTCGATCCCAGGCATCCCATATGGTTCCCGAGCACCGCCAGGAGTAATTCCTGAGTGCAGAGTCAGGAGTAACCCCTGAGCATCACTGGGTGTGGCCCCCAAAAAAAGCAAAAAAAAAAAAAAATCCATACAAAATAGATCTTGAAAGCATAAAAAGTCTAGCAATGACAGCATGCAATTTACTTATGCACTGTGCAAAGCATGGAATGATTTAAAAGTGTGAACAGTAGGGCCTACGTAGTGCCTAACTGCTCCAGCATTCTCAACAAGCAGTATCTGCTTAAGCAAACCAAGCGAAAGATTAAAAAAAAAGCATGAGAGAATATGTAGTGTAGTGACATGGCAGAAAGCATGCACTTGCATGTGTGAGGTCTGAAATCTGGTCTCAGCACATGAAAATATTTTACAATCAAAAAACCTATTTCATTATACCACCAAGAGATATACAATTACAAAGATGTTCATGTTTGGTTTTCAGTCATACAGTGTTCCAGCACCCATTCCTCCACCAGTGCCCATTTCCGACCACCAATGTCTCCAATACCCCCGACACCCCCGCCTGCCTCTGTGGCAGGCTCTCTCCCTCTCCCTCCCCCCTTCTCTTACCACACTGTGGCTTGCAATACATACATTTAGAGGTTATCATGTATATTCCTTTGCCTACAGTCAATGTTCAGTTCTAGGTTGCTATTATCATTTCCAACGATTATTAGCCCACTGTTCCCTTCTCTGTCTTACCTAACCTCTGACTCCCAAACCCTTGTGGTTGATTGCACCTACTGAAAAGTCCTCCTGATCCATGTTTTGCCTGGCCTTGGATTACAATTTTCTTAAATCCTTTATAAGAACTCCAGAACTCTGAGTGTCTTTGTTTGAACTACACAAAGCAGTGTTCAGGGCTGACTCTTGGCTCTGCACTCAGAGATCACTCCCAGTGGTCTGTTGCAGGGGATCATAGGGGGTGTCAGGAATCGACTAGGGTTAGCCACATGCAAGGCAAGCAAGCACCTTAACAGCTGTACTCTCTGGCCCTCTACTCTTAAATTTTAGCTCTTCTAATACATGTGAAGCGAAAAAAATTAAAACGCTAGCAAATCTGCTCAAACCCAGTGAAGGACTTGAGCTTCAGAGAAAATTCCTGGCAATGATCTTTAGGTTGTGCATGGTTTGGGTATCTTTACCTCTGTACTTTGTTTTTTCCTCCCTGCCTTGATCCCAGCTGTTTCCCCTTGCTGTGGTCCTAACTGCCAGGAATACTCTGGTCACAGGGATTCTGCATCTATAAAACACTTCTGCCCAAGATTACAAGGATCCCTTTAAGCAGTCTCTAAGACATCATCTTCCCAATGGACCTAACCTTTTTTTTGAAACTCAAACTCATTCCCACTATTTATTGTTGATTCATTTTCCCTCCCACAAAGGCAAGTTACTAACAGGAATTTGTCTAGCTTCTCATGTCAATTCCTCACCCACTTAACAACAACTATTAGAAACCGTGACTATATAAAATGTTAGTTGATGGGTCAAGCATATGGCTCAATGGTAGAGCCTTGCACGTGAAGCTCTGGGTTCCATCCCGACAGTGAAGAGAAAACGAAAAAGAATGTTGAATGAACAAATCACCTTGCCCCTGCCAAACAACAGCCATGCTTTTCTACTAGGGTGGGCTTGGAAAAACAAATGCTATAGAGCTATGACAATGCAGCTCCACGTAGTGGCCTAGTACCAAACTGGGTAAATTTTACTGTATCTTTTGTATTTAAAAAAAAAAAAAAAAAGGCAATTAAGAAAGGAGTTTCCTGAGAAACTAGTTACTCAATAAATCAATCCAGAAGCCAGGTTTCTCGCCAAGACTTTTTCCCTTTGTTGTGGCATTCTTTCCTTTTTTTGACCACACTCAGCAGTGCTCAGGGCTTACCCCCCTGGTAGGGTTCAGTGGGCTGAGTGTAGTGCCTGGGACTGAACCCAGGTCAGCAACATTAAGGCAAGCACCCTACTCACTATACTATTGCTTTAACCCCTCACTTATAGTCCTAAAAAAAATGAATATTTAAAAATTTGAATTTGTAATTGAGTCACCATGAGATATATAGTTACAAAGTTGATTGGGTTTCAGTCATAATTTTTTTTTGGTTTGTCATCTGTCATTTTTTTATTTTTAAAAAAATATTTTATTATACTACCGTGAGATATACAATTACAAAGTTGTTCATGTTTGGGTTTCGGTCATAGTGTTCCAGCACCCATTTTCCACCACCAATGTCCCTATCCCTCCCCCCTCCCTTAGCCTGCCACTATGGCAGGTTCTTTATCTCTTTTCTCTCTCTTCCTTCTCTTACAGATTGTGGTCTGTAATACATACACTTTGAGGTTATCATGTGCATCTTTTTGCCTGTATTTAATGCTCAGTTCTAGAAGAAACGAACAGAAACTTCAACAGGGAAGAAATTCGAATGGCCAAGAGACATATGAAAAAATGCTCATCATCACTAATCATCAGAGAGATGCAAATCAAAACAATTATCAGCTCAATCGAGGCTGGGGAAGCTGGATCTTGGCTCTCCCGAAGCTCAGCTGACCACGGGCCCCAGGAGGACAGATGGGTTTCGAGTGGGCCCATCGCCTGGGTTTTGGGAGTGGGCCCATCGCCTCTGGGGGTCCCGGAAGCAGCCGGATGAGACTCACCCACCACACTAGCCGCCACCTTCGCTGTCCAGATGCTGACCATGAGGCCCATAAGTTGCGCGCCCATCAAACTAGTGGAAACAGTTATGTCCTTTAATGTACTGCATTCTACGATGTATAGGAAAGTTAGGTGGGAGGGAGAGATAGAGAGGAGAGAAAAGACATACAGAACCCTCCAAGTAGTTGAGGTGTAGGAGGGGGAGGGGAGGTGGGGGACATTGGTGATGGGAGATGGGTTCGGTGGAGGGATAGTGTTGGAACACTGTAAAACCAAAAAACTCTACATGAGCATCTTGCAATTGTATGTCTAAAAGTGGTAATAAAATTTGAAAACAAACAAACAAACAAACAAAAAACCAACAATATCATCTCACACCACAGAGACTGGGGCATATTCAAAAGAGCAAGAACAAGTGCTGGTGTGGATGTGGGGAAAGGGGGACTCTCATTCATTGCTGGTGGGAAAGTCGACTGGTAGAGTCTTTTGGAAAACAATATGGACATTCCTCCAAAGACTAGAAATTGAGCTCCCATTCGACCCAGCCATACCACTCCTGGGGATATACCCTGGGAAGCCAAAAACACACAGTGGAAACACCATCTGCACTTTTATTTTCATAGCAGCACTATCACAATAGCCAGAATCTGGAAACAGCCAGTGTGCCCAAGAACTGATGACTGGATAAAGAAATTTTGGTACATCTACACAGTGGAATACTATGCAGCTGTTAGGAAAAATGAAGTTACGAGGTTTGCCTATAAATGGATGGACATGGAGAGGAGCATGTTGAGTGAAATTAGCCAGAAGGAAAAATATATAGAATGACTGCATTAATTGCATAACACACACACACACACACACACACACACACACACACACACACACACACACACACACACACACGATACCAATATCCAAGCTCAGGTGAAACATGGACTAGGAGGCCTTGAAATTACCACAAATGTGTGGGAGTCAGAGGTTAGGTAAGACAGAGATGGGAACAGTGTGCTAATAATTGTCGAAAGTGCTAATACCAAAAATGGTTTTTTTCCCCCTTTTCAGTTCACACCTGGCAAATGCTCAGGGGGTCACTTCTGGCTCTACACTCAGGAATAATTCATGGTGGTGCTCAGGGGACCATATGGGATGCTGGAAATTGATCCTGGGTCGGCCACACACAAGGCAAACTCCTTCCCCACTGGACTCTCAGGCCCCTAATATGAGTAATTTTTAAAAAACAGGGAGATTTGCTATTTGTTTTGTGGTCATATCCAGCAGTACTCTGGGACCAATGACTCCTGGTGAGATCAGGGAATCATATGGGGTGCTAGAGATTGAACCCAGGTGGGCGACATGAAAGGAAGAGCCCTACCTGCTGTACTATTTCTTCAGCACCTCCAAGAGAGTGACTTGTTACTAATTCATTCAACTATTTATTTATTTATTTATTTATTTATTTATTTATTTATTTATTTATTTATTTATTTAATTTATTTATTTATTTATTTTGCTTTTTGGGTCACACCCGGCGATGCTCAGGGGACCATATGGGATACCGGGATCGAACCCTGGCAGGCACAGGCCGGCCGTGTGCAAGGTAAACACCCTACCCGCTGGGCTATCGCTCCGGCCCCTCATTCAACTATTTATCAAGTGCCCAATATGTACCAAGGATTGTATAACGTTCCTAGGAAGTGCTGGAGATGGGACTGCTAAATCCATATTGAGGTAAGACATTCTACATTGCTTTTACCTTTCTGTGTTCATGATCAATCATTACATTATGGGGCTTCACATCTCTGTGCATAATTCCCATGCTGTGACAGTAATCCAAGGCCTACGGAAGGATGAATTAAGAAATAAGAGTTAGCTCACTTAAGTAAAACTATTCTCTTTTCCGCCTAGCATTCTTTCTAGTCATACAGCTATTCTTTGTGGTTTGGTTTTAATTTTTTGTTTTGCCATGCTTCAGGGGTTACTCTTGGCAGTGCTTGGGGGACCATATGGAATGCTGGGAATCAAATCCCAGGTCAAACATATACAAGGCAAACATATGCAAGGCAAACAACCTGACCGCTGTACTGTCTTTTTTGGTCCCACCAACTATTCTTTACAGTTATTCTAGATACTAGTCAAATAAATGCAGGTTCCTGATCTTCGAAGTTCTATTCTTTCTGAACACTGTGTTCCACTATCTTTTCTGTTCAAAAAGACCCAACATACATCAACTGCATCAGTTTTGTTATCTCCTCACTGAATACTTAAATTTTCACTAAAAGGTCCCTCTTGGGGGAGAGGAGAAATCTGCCTAGACCACAGACCTCTTAATCACACAATTTATTGAATTATTATTATTATGGGGAGTAGAAAGGGGTGTGCCTTTCCAGTGGTGCTCAGGGATCAAAGGGCCACTCTCAGAAATACCTGGCCTGACAGTGCAGGCCTGATAGTTCAAGGATAGGGCCTGGTGATCCACTGCTCTGGGACCCAACGATGCTGGGCTACGAGGGTAACAGTAGCAGTGCTAGGAAGATGCAGCACAGGGCCCAAACTTAGGGTCTCATGCTCCAGCTTTATCCCCCTGAATTACTCCTATTATTTTTAGCATTGAGTCTACTGAAAAGATGGCTAACCATGGCCTACAACCTAAACATGGAGAGCTGACTGTGTTTTCTGACTAATATATGCAAGCACATTATCTAGTAGCAGGATGAGTAAGACCCTATGGTTCACAAAGCTAAAAGATTTTATGTTTGGCCTCATAGAGAAGTTTGCCAACTCATGATTTTTGGTATCTAATTTAGTTTGAAAACCACGTCCATTCCCCCACTATAGCAAACTTAGTGGTATAACCTTTGGGCTCGTTAATTCTACACCTTAAGACACTGATGTCACTGGTCATGTCCTCATCCTTCCTGAAGGGCAACCCGGTTCTTACGGTCTGCAGGGCTAGCAAGCATAGTCCTGTTTTGTTAAGACATGCTAACCACGGACAACACGAGCCAAAGGAAGAACAAGGATTTCTGCTGGCAGTCTCATTAAGGGTACTTCTAAGGTTCGAAGGAAGGCTTCCTAACCCTCATTTAGGAATAAACTTTACCCAATTCTAAGCAATTTTCTCACCTATAAAGCTGATCTTGTGACTAGAAGCAAAACATTTTGTGATCCCATTTTAGAAATCAAAGTCTGATCTAAGTCAGCGGATACTTATGTAAATAAGCAAGGACTTATGTAAATTATCAGGACAATGACCTAATTTGATTGCTTTACTTATGACATTTTAAATGAAAACCGAACCCCCAGCATGTTAGAACCTAAGTTTTGATAACATCAGTAGAAAGATGGAGATTATAAATGAACCGTTATAAAGATTATATTTCTATTAGATGCTATCTCATGACCCTTGCAATAGTGCAAAGGTTCTGATGCTACTGACTTAACTAACTAAAAACTTATTACAGAGGTTCCTTCTGTATCAACACAATGTAAGTTAATTCACTGGCTTTTTTTTTAAATGTCACTTAAGCTATCAAACAAAGGGAAGATCAAGTTATAGCTATATTCTCTTACCTTCAGAATCTCATACATATAAAACCGAATATCGTAGTCTGTTAATGTCTGGTACAATTGCTGTTAAAGATAACGACAACATTTAAGCCACAAAATAATATTTATAGAAATGCAATTTCTCATCCTCACTGATTATTCAAACTATGACTTGTCTCATTTCCCCTATTCCAAGACCAGTTCACGGTTTCTTTTTCTTCAACATAACATCCATATTATTGATTCACTGACTGACCATTCCCCTTGCCCCTGGTAATTGGGGCTTTCTTCTGGCTCTGCACTCAGAAATCACTCCTGGTGGGCTCAGGGACCTTATGGGATGCTGGGGACTGAACCTGGGTCAGCCATGTTCAGGCAAGCAATATTATTTCTCCAACAGCATCCCTTTCTCTCTTTACCTTCAGATTTTTTGGCACATCCAGCAGGGCTCAGGGAAAAACTACTCTCTGGGCTTTGGGAACCATATGAGATGATAGGAACTGGACCTGAGTCAGCTGCATGCAAAGCAAGTGCCTTACCTGCTGTACTCTCACTCTGGCTCCTCCAGATTTTCTCCCCCTGTTTTATGAGTCTCACCCGCGATACTCAGGGGTTACTACTGGCTCTGCATTCAGGAATTACTCCTGGTGGTGCTCAGGGGACCATATGGGGTGCCGGGATTGAATGCCTGGGTCAGCCACGTTCAAGGCAAATGCTCTACCAGCTGTACTTTTGCTCCAAGCCCTCTTCCAGATTTTCTAAAAGCATCGTAGCAGTTTTCAGTATAGAGCTGATTTGATTTCTGGCTTACTAAATTACAGGTGCTACTGATCACCAGGACATAGGTAGATGGCCTGTTCCCAAAACTGTAAACATTTTTGGTTCATAATGCCTTTATTCTTTGATCTGTTCTTCAAAAGTTCTGATAGTTGTTCTTAGACAATTTTCTCATGTCTAAGCTTAGAATGAAGAATTTAGTCTTTGATTTAGAAGCAAACAAACCAACTAACAAATTCTGTCACAGGACAGAATTATTCTAATTACAAAATAGCACCCTACTATTCTTTTTTTTTTTTTTTTTTGCTTTCTGGGTCACACCCAGCAATGCTCAGGGGTTTCTCCTGGCTCTGCAGTCAGGAATTACTCCTGGCAGTGATCGGGAACCATATGGGATGCCAGGGATCGAACGTGGGTTGGCCACGTGCAAGGCAATCGCTCTGGCCCCGCACCCTACTACTATATAAAGCTTCCAAGGTTGTTCTTCTGATGCTGTCTTCTTATGGCTACTGTACTCAATATTTTACACCTTACACACTCCTAACAATGTATTTTTCTTTCTCATTTCTGAGGCTCCTTGGAGCCACATACCACTTTCTCTCTGCACTTAGCTGTTTTGTGCAATTTGAGGCTGACTCCCGTGAAGATGGCTGGTAGTCCATGAAACTGATTTCTACCTCTAAGCAGCCCTCTGACGAGAGTCTCCTATACTTCCCTAAGATACCAATTTTTTTTCTGGTACTGTAAAGGTGTGTCTGAATAGCCTATTCATGAATGAAGTCAAAATCACAATCTTGTCACTGTGATGGTCAACAAGTGCTTCTATTATGATTCAGAGTCCTCAAAAGAGTCCCATTAGCTCCCAACCCAGTCATTTCTTGGTATAGAGTCAAAGCTAACTATTCCTGTCCCAATTAGAGAGAAAACTGAAAACCATTATGAATCCTTTCCAGTTTCCAAAGAGCCGCTGACTTAAAAAAAAATCCACAAACATGTCCTTACTACTAAACCATTACTGATGTCCTTTGGAAGTTACCAGCTGTTTGTTTTTTGGGTGAGACCCAGTGTTGCTGCTCCTAGCTCTGTGCTCAGGGGATCATTCCTGACGGGCTTGGGAAGCATATGGAATGCTACGAATTAAAGCTCGATAGGGAACATGCAGGGCAAGTTCCTTACCTGCTAAACTATCTCTCCGGCCCCAAATTAGTTTTTTGTTTTGTTTTTGGGCCACATTTGGTGGAGCTCATAGCTCATTCCTGACTTTGAGCACAGGAAATCTCAGCTGGTGGGACTCAGGGGAACGTATGTGGTGCCAGGAATCAAACCTGAGTGGGCTGTGTGCAAGTAAAGTGCCCTACCTGCTGTACTATTGTCCCCAAAGTTACTGTTTTGAGCTTAAAATAGTTCTTATTTGTTTTGCTCCTCTCTGCATAAGAATTCACCTATTTCTGGTATTGGATTGGTACAAAGGTAAGTCAAATACCTTTGCAACGTGTAACTCAAAAGAGTGCCCACATTCTTCTGCTGTACTGGGCCTGAGAACTGTCTGAAGTGGTACACTAGATGGGTAGGAAGTCAGAGATATCAGTTGTGCAGATTTCTATTACAGAAGATTTTTACATTACCTTTTCCCAAGCCACATCATTAAAGCAATCCTATGGAACAAGCAGTCCAGGCTTTTACACACAGAATACAACCATTTTTAAAGCAAAATGCCCTAAAGCCATATCCTAACTTAACATGTGCAGCTTTTATTTTTATTATTATTTTTGCTTTCTGGGTTACTCCTGGCAATGCTCAGGGGTTACTCCTGGCTCTGCAGTCAGAATTTTTTCCTGGCGGTGCTCGGGGAACCATATGGGATGCCAGGGATCGAACCTGGGTCTGCTGCCTTTAAGGCAACGTCCTACCCGCTGTGTTGTTGCTCTGGCCCCTCTGTTGCTGCTTTTAAATTAGGTTTGACTTTGGTGGAAAAAGCAAATGAATGCTAAATATGGTGAAAAATAAACATACTCCTTATTAAAGAATATTTAACCAAAGGACAAAGCTAGGTGTGAAAGTGGGCACTGCTTATGCAGAGCTTTCTAACTTAAGGCTTCAAACCTCAACAACCTGAAATGGTCAGATAAATACCTTGAAGTCTGTGTTGTTTACATGTTCAAAAACCAAGGCAGGGGTTCGTGACTAGGGAAAGAAAGAAAACACATATTAGAACAGCCCTGCAGCTAGGTGAGCACAATGTCTGAAATGCTACGTAGGGTACCTGGCAGTTGCTGCCGCAGTAGCAAGAAACCCTCTATTACTATGAACCCTCCCCACGCTAGCCATCACCACACTTAGTCATTTTGGGGGATGGATTCCAAACAGAAGACATGGAGCTGAAGTCTCACCAGGCTTTAAGCAGCCCGACAATGCTCCCATCGGCATCAGACCTGAGTTTGCAAAATGGATTAACACATTTCAGTTTCCAGTGCTATCAGTCTCTTAGCCTAGAAGAATAAGAAATAGTCTGTGGGTGGAGGTCTCTTTGAAAGAAAGACCCAGTCTAGTTAAATGTATATGTGATCAAGCACTTTCAACACAGCACTTAATGGTGGAAGAGGGCAGAGCGCGTAGTTATGCTCAAAGTCGAAACTCGGCCCAGAGGGCCTTGCCAGCATCTACTATACTCACCACAGGGTCTTTTACAATGTCTGCCAATGTAATGATATTAGGGCCACCTCAGCAGATTTTCCAAGATCTTTATTTCACGCTTGATTTTCTTCTTTTTCACTGGCTATAAAAAGGACAGTAGTAAAACAATTTCAGTTTCCTAATAAGGAATGTAATACATAAATATCTTACTATGAGCTTGAAGGAAGAACTGTGTCAAGATTCATCTCTGAATCCCTGCCTCTAGCCCCATGCACTCTGCAGGTTGAATTGGAAAACAAAAATTTCAAAGAAAAAAAACTATAGAATTAGCACAAGTCTAATCCTCAGCTGATTTTAAAAAAGTATACAAAGACTAGTATAGCTAGAACTGTGGTGGGTGACAGTAACAAAGCTTATGTGGTAAAGTTCTTTTCTCCATTAGAATGAAATACTAATGAATAAATACTCTACTCTTTCTTATTCTAAGTTTATGAAACACCCTAAAGAGGTAAGGAAATGAACTCGACAGCAGGATGGACAAACTGGTTATGTTTGTCCACACAGCATAACCTCTGTGGATTCAATTAGGTGTCTTGCAGTTGGACAGTCCACACCAATCTCATTTTCTTCCTTTGTGTATCTTTGAGCAACATAACTAATTTCTCCAAGCCTTTCATTAGGAGCAGAATGATCAGTAAGAATCTTTAAGCACTTGCCATTTAGGCAGGCTATGGGAGGAGAGGGAATTGGGGACATTGGTGGTGGGAAATGGGCACTGGTGGAGGGCGGTGCTGGAACACTATGTGACCGAAACCTCCAAACATGAACAACATTGTAATTGTATATCTCACGGTGGTATAATGAAATGTTTAATTAAAAAAAAAGAATACTTATCTTTGGGGGTGGCGGGGACTCCTGGAACAATGGTGGAGGGAAAAGACATCTGGTAGGGGATATAGTGTTGGAATGTTGTATGCATAAAATCCTACCAGTGACATTGTAAAATTATAAGGCATGAAGACGTCCAAAATACTTATAAGATCTTTTTTTTTTTTTTTTGGTTTTTGGGGTCACACCCGGCAATGCTCAGGGGTTTCTCCCTGGCTCTGCACTCAGGAATTACTCCTGGCGGTGCTCGGGGGACCATATGGGCTGCCGGGATCGAACCCAGGCGGCACAGGCCAGCCCGTATGCAAGGCAAACGCCCTACCTGCTGGGCTATTGCTCCGGCCCCCTTATAAGATCTTTTATCTGATCCAATGAGAGAAAGATAAAAGATTATTTCTATATATTTATCTCTTCATTATAAAAGACAACTCTTCAACACCTTCATCCACAGAGCTTTCCTTCTAAAAGCCTTATAGAGTACTGGTCTTAGGAGCAACAGTACAGTCAGTAGGGAGCTTGCCTTGTAAGTGGCTGATAAAGGTTCAATCACAGGCACCCCATATGATTCCAACATTCTCTCCTCCCCGACTGTCGGGCGCTCGGCCGGGTCCCCGACAGTGCCGGGAAGCGAAGTTCCCTTCTACCTCCGAAGCCGGCGAGGAACGGATGAAAACTCAGGAATCCGATGCAGTTTTAAAAGGCTTTACTTATCACAGGTTCAGGCATACAAATCAGCAAAAGGAAAAACCCGATGCTTAGGATTCCAGGCTAGAACCCCAGCCACGTGTAGGCCAAGATGGCGACCACCACGTGTAAAAGCTTCCAAGGGGAATGCACGCTCACAAGGAGAGATCCCACAAGGAAGAAGGAGGAAGGAAGAGCGGAACCGACTAGTTTATATCCCTGTAACTCAGACCTTCCTCCCACTGTTATGGAAAGCAGGGAGGGTCCAATGCCCTTAGGTAATCCCTCCCTGCACCTCACCTAGGGCCTTTACTATGCTAATGTTTTGAGCCGAAATCTGCTTGGGAATGCCTTTGTAGTGTAGAGAAGGGGGTTTCTGAGATGGCATGTCTCTGTACCAAACACCAACACCAACACGGTTCATCAATAAATGCTGGATTTTGAGATGACTACAAGAGTATGCTACCTGCACGGCAGAGCCTGGCAAGCTACCCGCGTCGTATTTGATGTGCCAAATACCAGTAACAATTATAGACCTCATTCCCATGACCTGATGGAATCGTTTGAGGCTCTTTTTTGTTCCTGGAGCAAGCAGGTGCCCTTGGGCTCTACTTGCATGAGACAGGACATATGGAGATGTTACTGGTGCCCGCTCGAGCAAATCGATGATGAACGGGAAGACAGTGACAGTGATATATAGATATCATGGTTTCTTTTTGCAAAAGTATATTAACCAACACTAGACTTGCAGTACGAGAGTCAGAGGAAGCCACAACATGTGCTGCATTACTCATATTCTTTAATCAAGGCAAAAAGAGACCTGTATGAACATTCTCTGCTTAAACCCTAAAGGTGTGCTTATGACTACTCCTGGTATTTTTGCTTACTTATGTTTGTTTTCTGGACACACCTAGTGATGTTCAAGGGTTGGTCCTCAAGGTGCTCTGGGGACCATGTGGTGCTGGAGACTGACTGTCAGCCTCCCTGTATACAGAAACATTTCTGGGACTGGAGCGATAGTATAGTAGTAAGGTGTTTGCCTTACACACGACCAACCAGGGTTTGGTCCCCAGCATCTCCTATGTTCCCTTGAGCACTGGAAGGAGAGTCAGGAGTAATTCCTGAGCATCGCCTGATGTGACCCAAAAGAAAAAAAAATGGGGGAAAACAAAAAAAAAGCAAAAAGCATTTCTTTGGCTCCATGATTTTAAATCTACAGTAGAGGCTAACAAAAGCATGAACTGAAGTTATAGGAATCGGTACTATTAAGATGTAGGAGAAAGGAAACTGAATCCTTCTCCTTTGCCTCTATTTAGCTCTGTCTCCACTGTTACGATTTCTGTTGCTCAGTTACCTTATCTGTCAAATAAAAATATTATCTATTTGAGAGGATACAGTAAAACAAAGCACTCCAAATATCCTCCCAATGTCACTTTAAAACAGCTCTTACCCACCTTGAGAATTTTAACAACAACCTTTTCATTATTTGTTATGTTGATGGCTTCAAATACTTCACTGTATTTACCCCGCCTAATTTTCGGACTAGCTGGTAGTCATCCTGATTTCTGAAAGCAAAAAGTCAAAATCACAATGATTTTAGAAAACTTCAATTTATCAAGCACCAGCTCAATTTACAAAACTCTTGTCAGCAGGAATAACAGAAATGGAGAATTATAAATAATTTTCATATTAACGTCCTAGAATTTTTACCTTGTTTTGTTTTTGGGCCATACCTGGAGACACTCAGGGCTCACCTGGGCTCTGAGTTCAACAACAGATCACACCTTGCAGGGCTTAGGGGACCGTATGGGGTGCCAGGATTGAGTCCGGGTTAGTCATGTGCAAGGAAATACCCTACATGTTGTTCTCTGGTCTCTATCATTTTATAAAAAAATCAAAATTGTTTTTCTAAATTAAAAAGAACTGGCTTTCAGCCATAAAGTTTACATTTTTATGGGGGGCAGGGGAAGGAGCAACATTTTGGGTCACACCTGGCAATGCTCTAGAGCTATTCTTGGCTCAGTGCTAGGAGGATCATGTGATGCTGGGGTCGAACCCCCCAAGTCTGATGCATGCAAAGCATGCACTCTAGCCCTTTGAACTATCTCTTTAAACCTCACTGGTTACCTGGCAGTGCTCTAGGAACCATGCGGTACCAGGTATTAAGACCGAGTCCCCACAGGCAGAGCTTGCACTACAGCTTTTTGAGCCATGTCCAAGGCCCTGTAACACTGGTTTGTGATCCTGTATTTTGGAAGCAAATTATACTGTCTGGGTAGAGGTGACATACACAGTTAAGAATCATGGACTAAATGGAGAAAAACATATCCGACTGTTTTGGGAAACTCTTTAAACATTTACAGGCTTAAGAACATTATCTGAGTATAGATATAGCGCACGGAAACAAATCTTTATGAATTTTCAAGTTGCTTTAGATTTGTCAAATACTTCTATAATAAAGTATGATCTGTGATCAATTTAATATATATGACTAGGGTGGGGGGCAAGAAATGCAAACATCCAAATGGGACAGCAGAGAATTAGGCGGGCAAACAGCTGTTTAGGCAGACTGCAACAAATCGAGATAGAATTTGAGCTAAATTCTGTATTTACAAGGTTAGTATTGTGAAGGGGCACAATTTTACGGGTCTAATTTTCTCTTCATAAAGAGAACAGGCTTTCTGAAACTGTTTCATCCTTTAGTACTGTAATGGGGACAATACTATTCTCCTGGGCTCAAAAATACTTTATCAATTCTCACCTGACTGAAAAGCCCTTAACTCAGAGAAGATGGTAACTGTTACCAGCTTTATAAATAAATCAGAGAAAAGACACTACCAGCCCAATGAAACCACGAATAGGCCAAGTAATAATGATTGTAAATGTAGTCTGGAAGGCTTTCAACAAACCCCTAAGTCTCACAGCCCTTCTGAGTGAAGCAAGCATGGCGAAATAAACGGAAACAATTACCCCCCACTCCACCACATGTGACTCGTAATCCCAGTATTCTCGTGGTCTGTGTGTATTAACATCGGTGTAAACTCTGGCCCTGCTTGGCACGGGTCCCGACATGTCAGACAGGTTGGCGGACAAAGCTAAACTTGATGTCTGGGGATCTGGCAGTCACCGTGTAGAGAGGCAGCTGGGGATAGACCTTGTTTCAGACCTGCTTTCTTCAAACTGCTAAAACAAAATTCACAAAGATCAAGAAATTATTTTTAAAGTATATGAAAGAAAACAAAAAGTCATCTTATGGTTCAAATGGCCTTAACTGTACCTCTAGTTCTCGTTAATGAATCTAAACTGTGCTGACCACAGTGTTTCCCACAACGAAAACAAAACCAAAGTATAAAGCGGTATTGACTTAATCTTATTTCACAGTTTGCTATTTCCTCACGGAAAGTTTGGGTTCTCTTAATCATAGACTAGAGGAAGCAGGAACTTGAGGCTGGCTGGGTGCAAACTTCCTATGCAGGACACCTGGGCTCAAACCCAGAACAAACCCAGGAATAAACCTTCCAGGACAGTGAATATGCTCCCAAGACCAAACACCTGCCGCAAAAACAAAGAGGGAAAATGGCATTGAGGACAGACCCATAAATACTACCAATCTATGGAAGGTACTGCCAAGAACAGTATTTTTTTTTTTTGTCAGTTCTCTCCACAGCTCAAGCAGAGGTGCTAAAAAAAGTTCTAGAATGGTGGAAAATTTAAGTACCAAAAGTCAGCTTGACTATATTTCAATGAAACCAGAAAGGGAATAACGACAATAACAGACAACAAAACCTAGTGTCATTTTACATAAATCCCACTCATTTGTAGATCTTTATGCAGAGATCACCGCTTGATCATCACTTGTGACCACTGAGGTGCTGAAGAGATTGTACAGCAGGAAGGCACTTTACCTTGCCTATGGCTGACTGGGCTTAATCCCCGCCACACCACGATTGCCCGAGCACTGTCAGAAGTGATTACTGAGTGCACAGACAGGAGTAACACAGACATTTTTTTGATGACAATTATTGAGTGCACAGACAGTGTGGCCCAAAACCAAAACGGAAAAGGAAAAAAAATTGTGACCATTTAAAATACATGTTTTCACTGTTAAAGGAGCAAATTTCATAATTACGGACAGAAAACAATATTTATTTGGCTGAATTAGAAATATAAAATCTGAGGGAAAAGAGGCAACCTTTAAGAAACATCACTTGCAAAAAAAAAAAAACACACACACAAAACAGTAGACTAAGTCTTTATAAGTTATTCTCCATTCTCTGAAATTCCCATGGCATTTGCTAATTTCTTTCATTCTGCATTTAATTGAAAAGACAATGTATCCAGAAGTCATAAACCGAGGATACTTCACACACGCAGTTTTCTTGACAAAACTGCACGCAACCATCTAATTAAAAGAAAACACTGGCGGCTGGAGCAATAGCACAGTGGGTAGGGTGTTTGCCTTGCACGCAGCTAACCCGGGTTCAATCCCCAGCATTCCATATGGTCCCCCAAGCACTGCCAGGAGTAATTCCTGAGCGGAAGAGGAATTCTTATTGGGCGGGGGTGGGGGTGGGTGGTCATAGCTGGCGACTCAGAGTAGCTCCTGAGAGTCGTCAGCTATGACCCCCAATAAAAAAGAGAAAAAACACTGGACAAATGAAAAACAAGGAAGCTTCTATTGAAAGAATAGTGGTGGTGGGGGGGAGGAAACATACTGAGGTCTCCAAAAATGTCAATACTATAAAAAGCAAGGCAAAAGAGATATAAAACTAAGTGCAAAGCCCTACCCTGGACTGTGCTGAAGGAAATAAAGTGCTATATGTAATTTGATTTAAAAAAACTGGAATTTAGGGGGCCGGAGCGATAGCCCAGCGGTAGGGCGCTTGCCTTGCACGCCGCCGGCCTGTGCTGGCCCAGGTTCGATCCCCAGCATCCCATATGGTCTCCTGAGCACCACCAGGAGTAATTCCTAGAGTGCAGAGCCAGGAGAAACCCCTGAGCACCTCCAGGTGTGACCCCAAAAAGCATAAATAAATAAATAAATAAATAAATAAATAAACAAACTGGAATTTAGATGCAGATATGCATAGAAGCACAGAAATGTGCACACTCACAGAGAAAGCAAATAGGGTACAGAAAATACCCTCAGGTAACGATCACAACGGGCGACAAAGATGTGACTCAGTGGTAGAGCGCAGGTTTTGGATGTAAAGGAACTGGGCTCATTTCCTAGAGTGTGAATACACACACACAAAAGCTACACTCATGGGCACAAACTCCAAACAACAACAACAAAAAACCCAAACTACCACAGGTAAATCTGGGCCAAGGGCTAAGCAGGGGAAGAAATGCTTCAATAAACAGACCTCACTCCACGGGGCTGGGGGGAGGCAGAAAAGACACCTGGCTGTGCTTAGAGGGGACCTGACATGGTGCCAGGGATTGAACCCAGGGAGGGCCACATGCTAGGCAGGCACCTTACCACCCGTTCTTTTGTCATGTAACCATGAACTATACCCACAAATACTATGTGCCAGATAGGCATATTCACCAAGTCCTTTAACGTGGATTATTTTACTTAACCCTCAACACACAAGAAGTAAAAGTTACTATTATTCCATGGGGCGGAGCGATAGCCCAGCGGGTAGGGCGTTTGCCACGCGCGGCCGGCCTATGCCGGCCTGGGTTCGATCCCCGGCATCCCATATGGTCCCCGAGCACCGCCAGGAGTAATTCCTGAGTGCAGAGCCAGGACTAACCCCTGAGCATTGCCGGTGTGACCCAAAAAAGCCAAAAAAAAAAAAAAAAAAAAAGTTACTATTATTCCAATTGTACCACTTTACAGATGAGGAAACTGAAGGTAAAACTATCAGAGGATACAAAGCTACTATCAACCAGACTATAAAATAGATGACTGCCTTTACTGTATTTATTTGATGAGTATTCTAATTTAATACAGTGTTAGGACCCGGAAGTGTGGCTACTTGAGAGTGATGAGACATCTTTATTACAAGCTGCTTCTTTCCAACACCGTACATTTAAGTGGTATCTTATTTACCACACCCAAGAAATGTCCTGTTTTTCATGGCTTAAAGTTTGCAAGAGAGATTGAGGTTAAAGCACTCCAGAAATGCAACAAATATATTAAGTGATATCACAATACGGAAGAGATACAGAGAACCATGAGTTTACTTCTGAATTCTCCTCCCATAAAAACCTTTCCTTTGTTCATCTAAAACTTTCTGGTGCCCATGAGTATACAAGATAAGTAACCAGAAAATAAAGCTTTTAAATACTTAAGGAAAACAGAACCTACTAGGTCATAATGAAAGATAAAACCATAAAATTTGCTTCTACAGAGGGACCTGGCAAAGTACTATGCTGAGTGAAGTTGGTCAGAGGCAAGACACCGAATGATCTCTCACATGCAGGATATAAAGAAACCCAACAGTGAAATAACATATACCCACAGATAATGGAAACCAAGAACTTGAGAACTGGTCTTCAGTAGGAAACATGCCACTTGGGGGCTGGGTGACAGAAAAGGGCAACATCTCCGTAGAGGGAAGTGTTCAAGTGGGAGGACGAGGTGGTGGTGCTAAACCATAGTAGAGTGTCATGTGTGAAACCCCATCAGCAAGAACACTGCAACCACTGTGCAAAGCCGTCTTTAAAAAAATGCCTCTCAGAGAAGCAGACTGGTGAGGAGGAGACAAATGGGGTTGAAGTGAGGCACTGGTAGAGGTTAAATGCAGAGTGATGAAAGGATAATTGTACACCTGAAGCCCAATCAAGTTATCTCTGGTGACTTAAAGAAAAACGGAACCCAATTGTCTTAACTAGTTCAGGGACTCAGTTATCTCTCCTTTATCTCCCAGGTCCCAATGACACTCAATTTTTAATTTCTCTTTTTTTCTTTTCTGGGTCACACCAGGTGAAGCTTGGGGTTACTCCTGCCAGTGCTTGGGGGACCATATGGGTGGGATGCCAAGGATCGAACCCCGGTCAACCTCATGCAAGGCAAACAACCCTGCCTGCTGTGCTATTGCTCCGGCCCCAATTTTTAAGTTCTTGGCATCTTTCTTGAGTGTCTTTCCCTTCAATTCCTACATCCTACATTCATTTATAGGCATTTCATTTGGGGGTTATTTTCACCTGTGGACCCCAAAACTCTTTTCCTCTCAGCTTAAAATGTTGTAAACTGGGGGCGGAGCGATAGCCCAGCGGGTAGGGCGTTTGCCTTGCACGCAGCCGGCTCCTGCAGGCCAGAGTTCCCCGGCGTCCCATATGGTCCCCCGAGCACCGCCAGGAATAACCCCTGAGCATCGCCGGGTGTGACCCAAAAAAAAAAAAAAAGTTGTAAACTGGGGCCAGAGCGATAGCCCAGCAGGTAGGGTGTTTGCCTTGCACGCGACTGGCCTGTGCCGGCCCGGGTTCGATCCCCCGGCATCCAATATGGTCCCCGAGCACCGCCAGGAGTAATTCCTGAGTGCAGCACCAGGAGTAACCCCTGAGATCGCCGGGTGTAACCCCTCCAAAAAATTTAAAACCTGGGGGGCAGAGAAATAGCACAGCGGGTAGGGCGCCTACCCTCAATCCCTCCACATCCCACATGGTCCCCTGAACACGGCCGGGGTGGCCCAAAAATCCAAAACAAAACACCCAAACAAACCAAAAACTGGGGCCAGAGCAATAGCCCAGCAGGTAGGGCATTTGCTGGCCCAGGTTTGATCCCGGCATCCCATATGGTCCCCGAGCACCGCCAGGAGTAATTCCTGAGTGCAGAGCCAGGAGAACCCCCTGAGCATTGCTGGGTGTGACCCAAAAAAAAGAAAGAAAAAAAAAGAGTTGTAAACTGTGGTTGGAGAGACAGTACAGCAGGTAAGAAGCTTGCCTTGCACACACATGACCTAGGTCCTGGCTCCCTATACCGTTTCTAGAGCCCACATCCCTGAGCACTGCTGGGTGATTAAAAAACCAAAACAGTTGGTAAACAAACAGGAGCCCTAGAGATAGTAAGTGGGAGGGTGCTTGCCTTGCACACAGTTAACCTTGGTTCAATCTTCTGTACCCCATATGGTTTCCTAAGCCTGCCAGGAGTGATCCCTGAACACAGTATCAGTAGTAAGCCCTGAGCACAGCCGGGTGTGCCCCAAAAAGCAAGTCACAGTGGAAAAAAAAAAACAGGAAGTCAGCAAACCTGCTAGAAGGTGGTTCTTGAGTAGAGCGAGGCATGATTATTGAGCACTGTCAAGTATGGCCCCCAAACAAACAAACAAACAAACAAAAGGCTGGTGAAACAACACAAATTATCATTTTTTTCTTTTTTGGGACACCTGGCAATGCTCAGGGGTTACTCCTGGCTCTGCACTCAGGAGACCATATGGGATGCGGGGTCGAACCCTGGTCGGCCACATGCAAGGCAAATGCCCTACTCACTGGACTATCGCTCCGGCCCCCAACACAAATTATTAACAGTGAACTAGATGCAAGAATGAAAAGCAGTAGAATCCAGGATTCAAATCACTGATCTGCTAAAGGAACACTTAGAGGCTTCTTCTACTTATAGACTACCACTTAGGGCATTTTAATGGCACTTCAGCTTGAAGGGAAGATCAAGTGAGATAATCTTACTTTAAG
The DNA here is from genome assembly GCA_021461705.1 of Cryptotis parvus. NCBI lineage: Eukaryota > Metazoa > Chordata > Mammalia > Eulipotyphla > Soricidae > Cryptotis > Cryptotis parvus. The sequence continues at coordinate 191,277 of JAJIBD010002500.1, read as the reverse complement.
GGTATTTAAATATGTAAATTATTCACTATACCACAGCTCTTTATAGAAATTACCAAGCAAACATTTTAGAGGGGCAATTTTTATTTTTAAAATATTAAAAAAAAAGAACACAGCAAGAGGCATTTGGAAATGACATTACCAATGGAGACCTCACTTTCCCTCAAAAACACTTGCTCACATGAAAATATTTCCAAATTCTGTTAAAAACCCAGTTACCTTTCAGTGTTGGCACCCAGTTTTCCTCTGCTCTATGAGGCCTTGAAGTTCTTTGTACAAAGCACAGCAAAAATAATCACTAATGAAACTCCAGAGAATATCAAAGCAGTTATTTGACTGACCCTTATAGCTTTGTGTATCAGCTGGGAATTAATTATGAACTAGTGAACTGGCTTCTCCACGGAGAGCACAACTATGTGTTTTGCAGTAGCTTGGCGGTGGCTTCGCTTTACTACCACGCATACTAAATGATCTGCTTATAGAGAGCCCTTTATACAAGTTTCAAATCGCTGACCTTCATTAATTAATGAGGGAATGAACCAGAGGGTTCCTGAACTCAGGCATAGACATTTCTCACAGGGGCCCGGAGCAACAAAACGTGAGCGGGTAAGATGTTTGTGTTGCACGTGGCTGATCCGGGTTCCATCTCTGGCATTCCAGATGGAGCCCTGAGCACTGCCAGGAGAAATTCCTGAGTGCAAAAACAGGAGTAAACCCTGAGCATTGCCAGGTGTGACCTAAAAAGAAAAGAAAAGAAAAAGCAATTTCTGATAGAGGCCCAGGACAGTAGAGCGGGTAAGGTACCTGGCAGTGCTCAGGGCTTAATCCTGGCAGCTTGGAGGACTATACTGGGTGCCAGCTGGATAAAGGGTATAGAATGAGTGATCCCTGAAAGTTTATTTAGAATGTTTCAGTTTCTAAAGACATCAAGTACCTGTTATTTTTCTAGGACCTCTCCAGTGGTGCTGGAATCCGCTAAAGCTATTCTGTGTGGTGTCAGGGAGGCAGGCCATACAGTGCAGGACCAGATACATGCTCCAAACCTTTGCGCTATCTCTCCAGACTTAGAAATCAACATTTTTTTTTTTTGCAGTTTTCCTGTTTTCAGTAGTGATGGTCGATGATATCTAGGCCAACCCTCCCAGTGAGAACTAAAGGGAATGGATAGCTTAAACTCATACTTTAAAAAAAGGGACTCCCTGGGGTTCTCAGGCCCCAAGGGCCATTCCCTGCAATAGTTAGAAGAACTGTGCTTCTCCAGGGCTGAGGAGGGAGATGCAGAGCTGGGCATCAAAACTAAGGGCCTGCCTTAACCACACAAGTTATGCACTCCACCCAACCCTCTCAGATTCCTTAGACTGATAATTACAGTCAAAAGGGAACAGAAAAAGAAACGCTAGAAAAGCAAAATCCAAAGGTGCTTTCACAACTGCTGAAGATTAAAATCTTGCTCAGGCAGATACCAAACCCATTGGTGCTTATAGTAAGTCTAATAGGAGACCCTCTCCATAAAAGGCTCCAGGGGCCGTTTTCCTTACATACATACACACATACATGTATACATACAATCAAAGAATCTGCAGGGAAATGATCACTTGAATCCCGTTCATCGATTTGCTCGGCGGGTGCCAGTAACATTTCCATTGGACTCTATCACGTGCCAGTGTAGCCCAATGGCATCTGGTTGATTCAGGAATATGAAGAGCCTCAAACCATTCTTTCAGGGTCTTTACAAGGAAGTCTGACCATCTTGTAGGTGGGCGGTCACATGATCTTTTGACATCCCGTGGTATCAAGTCGGTAACAGCTCTAGTCCAGCGGTCGTCTCCAAATTGCATTACATGTCCAGCCCATCTGAATTTCGATGCCTTGGCAAACGAAACAGCATATATACACTCATGCATACACTCATGCATACACACATGCATGCATACATACATACATACATACATACATGTCCCAGATTCTGGAATAGCAACAGAGGTCGGAGCTCCGATTCCTTCTCTCACTTGAGCGGGCGTGATATTCGAAGCATAGCTCTTTTGATTCCTCTCTGGGAGACCCAAATAGCATTCTCATCCTGCTTTCTTAGGGCCCAGGTCTCTGAGGCGTATGTTAATGCAAGGAGAACGGTGGAGTCAAAGATATGTGCCCGGAGACGGAGGTTCTTTGTCCTTTTAGCTATTTCTTCGAGGCCTTTGAAGGCATTCCATGCCGCTCTCTTCCTCCTGCGTAGCTCAGGTTTTAGGTCGTTCATCATGTTGACTTTTCGACCTAGGTGCATGTAACTGCTTCATTCAGAGACGTCTGTTCCATTGAGAGTGAATGGGGCCTCTGGAACTAGTTCATTCTTCATGAACATTGTTTTGTTTAGATTCAGCTGTAGACCTATCTTTCAACATTCTCAGTCAAAGTCAGCTAGCATTTGTGCTGCTTGGCTAATGCTTGGTGTTATTAGAACATATCATTGGCAAAGCGGAGGTGGTGTAGTTGCTGACCATCTATCTTTACTCCCATTCCTTCCCATTCTAATTGTCGCATGATGTTCTTGAGGGTGGCGCTGAAGAGTTTTGGTGAAATGGCATCACCCTCTGGAACCCCTCTTTTGACATCAATGATCACTTCCTTGTAGAATGGTGAGATCCTGGTGGTGAATCCGTAATACAGCTCACGAAGGATCTTGATGTATTGGGTTTGAACACCCTGTTTGGCTAGGGCTTCGATGACCGCTTCAGTCTCCACAGAATCAAAGGCTTTCTGTAAATCAATGAACGTGAGACAGAGCGGCATCTTGTACTCCCTACAACCTCAATGAGCTTGGTTACCGTGTGGATATGGTCGATTGTGCTGAATCCTTTTGGAAGCCAGCTTGCTCGCACGGTTGTCCTCCATCTAGTGTTCTGCCAATCCTGTTCAGGATGACTCGTGTAAACAGCTTGTAGATGACGGACAACAGGCAGATGGGGCGATAGTTGCCAATGTCGTGAATGTCTCCCTTCTTGAACAGTAGAACTGTTCTGCTGGTTTTCCATTGGGAGGGCACCTTGCATTCGAACAGGTAGCGTGTGAAGACCCGAGCTAGTGTATCAATTAGCTAGTGTATTGATGACGGCAGATTCTTCAGGTGTTCAGGTATGACTTTGTTTGGCCTGGTGCTGTTCCCTTCTTTACCAACGAGATGGCATGTCGGATTTCAGAAGGGAGAACGTTGGGAATGACATATCCATCCTGTGGAATTTGGTATGTGGGCAGGTGGATGTGGCTATCAAAGAGATCTGAGTAGATGTCATGGATAATCTTCTCCATTGCCTTTCTGAAAGATGTGATAGATTCATCAGGGTGTCAGAGGGCTGACTAGTCATTTTGGTCTTACAGTTTGGAAGGACAGGCGGGCGTTTTGAATGCTTTTCTCGGCTTCTGCTGCATCTTCCAGTATTTCTGCTCTTCTCTCTTTGAGGTCTTCCTTTATGGCTTCCTGCGCTGTTTTGGGAGCTTGGATGTTAGCATGTTGTCTGAGGCTCGTGCCTTGCCACGTTGGCGAATGAGCTCGAGAGTTTCTGAAGACAGGTGTCCTTTTGTGTCTTTCTCTCTCTTGGCATTCTTCACCAAGAGAGGTTACTGTGGATAACCAGTTCGCACAATCATGGAGGAGCTGAACCAGTCGGTTGTATTCTACATCAATGTCAGTGATGGTATCTTTCCATGTTGCCGTAATGGTGCCAAGAGTTCCCAGCTGGTGGGCATTCTGGGAGTTCTCTTCCTAAACTTTGCAGTCTTTTCTCCCCGTTGCATGAAGTAGAATTTTGCATGAAGGAGGCGGTGGTCTGATCCTGTTTGGAATTTGGGGACGACAGCAACATCGGTCAGGCAAAACCATCGATTGAAGATGATGTGGTCAATTTCATAGAAGAAGTGTCCACCGGGAGATTTCCATGTTCAACGTTTCGCTTCAGCCTTCTGGAACTGTGAGTTCCCATGAATGGTCTTGGTGGACATGATGAACTCAGATAGTCTCACCCTGTTCGTTCCATTCTAGGCCATTCTAGGTCCCAATGTGGAGTTCTTCAGCCGATCTTCTCGGTCCTATCTTGGCATTAAAGTCACCAACTATGATCTTGTAGAAGGTGTGATCTTTTTTATAGAAATCCTCCAGTTCCATGTAGAATTTCTCAATTTCATCTTCCTTGTATGTGGATGTTGGTGCGTAGACAATGAAGATAGAAATTGCTGGCAGTGGGCGGACCGATAGCCCAGCGGGTAGGGCGTTTGCCTTGCGCGGCGGCCTGTGCCGGCCAGGGTTTGATCCCGGCATCCCATATGGTCCCCGAGCACTGCCAGGAGTAATTCCTGAGCGCAGAGCCAGGAGTAACCCCTGAGCATCGCCAGGTGTGACCCAAAAAAGAAAAAAAAAAAGAAAGAAAGAAATTGCTGGCAGTGGGCCACATCTCCTCAAGTGTAATCATCCTATCCGGTTTGTTAGGCATTCAAATGAATCAATGTTGACGGCTATGATGTGTTGACAAGGACACCAATGCCACGAAGCCTCTTTCATCGTATGTTCCAAGGACAGGAGCGGCCGTGCGATTACCTCCAAATTACCATGAATATTCTACCCACCCCCTGAGAGAGCCCCACAAACTACTGAGTGTATAGCGGCTCGCACGGCAGAGCCTCGCAAGCTGTCCGATGTGTATTCGATATGCCAAAACCAGTAACAAAAATGTTTATTTTCCTGACCCGAAAGAGCCCTTAATACGGCAACAGTAAGAAAGGCAAACAAGCAGTGCCTGATAAATTTCACAGCCAACCTAGGCTGCCAAAACGAAGAAGGACTAAAATGACTGTCTGTACTTTCAATGCGTGCGCTGGCATCGGAAGTATATATCGAGGATCTGATGGCACAAGCGCAAAAGATCAAGTATGACATGATTGGTCTGACTGAGATGAGGAGGCGTCAGTCACATCACGCTGTATTTGACAACGGAGAAGGGAACATGATACTTTTTTTTTTTTTTTTTTTGCTTTTTGGGTCACACCAAGCGATGCTCGGGGGACCACATGGGGATACCAGGGATGGAACCGGGTTGACCGGCGTGCAAGGCAAATGCCCTACCCACTGGACTATCGCTCCAGCCCCGATACAGCGGTAGGGCGTTTTCCGTGGCCGCCGCTTGCCGGCCCGGGTTCAATCCCCGGCATCCCATATGGTCCCCTGAGCATCGCCAGGAGTAATTCCTGAGTGCAGAGCCAGGAGTAACCCCTGAGCATCGCTGGGTGTGATCCAAGGAAAAAAAAAAAAAGAAAGGGCCGGAGCGATAGTCCAGCAGGTAGGGCGTTTGCCTTGCATGCTGCCGACCTGAGTTTGATCCCCGGCATCCCATATGGTCCCCCAAGAACTGCCAGGAGTAATCCCTGAGCATCGCTGGGTATGACCCAAAAAGAAAAAAAAATTGATGAGGGAGCTAGAAGACAATGCAGCAGGTAAGGACACTTGCCTTGCAAGTGGCTGACCTAGGTGTGTTTCCTGGCACCCCACATGATATGAACACTGAGTGCAGAGCAAGGATTAAGCCCTGATCATAGCAGGTCATGTCTCAAACTGAAGAACAAACAGTACTTGCTGTGGAGATAGCACAGGAGCCAAGATGCTTGCTTGCAACACAGCTGACCCAGCCAGGTCCAATCCCTGACCCTGCATATGGACCCTGGGCTCCACCAAGAATGATCCCTGAGCACAAAGCCAGGAGTAAATTCTGAGTACACCTAGGTGTGCACTCCTAACACCCAGGTCCCCGAGTCCCCCTATCTAAAACGTATAAAGAATTTGGGAGAAGGGTAAGATTCAGTGGGGAAGAGTTCATGCCTTATAACTGTAAGGTCCGCGGTTTAATCCCTAGCAGCACACACAGACATACCTTTAACAATGCTATGGATGAAGTTTGATCCCAGATGTTCCATATGGCCTCCTTAGCCCCACTAGAGTAAGCACAAAATCAGGAGAAGCACAGGGTGTGTGTGCTCAGGTCCCAACCACAACTCCACCCTCTACAAAAAAAAACCAACCAAACAAAAAACCTAGCTCCTGATGAAAACACAAAATGATACAGCAATCTTGAAAAAAAGTTTAAAAGGTGGTCCAGAAAGGAAAAAAAAAAGGGAATGACCCTGAGTTGGCCGCATGGGCCACATGCAAGGCAAACACTCTGCCTGCTACTCTATTGCTCTGGCCCCTCCGCATGAATTCTCAAGTATCTCTTCCAGGATACTAATTAATTATCATGGTGATATTAACATAGTTCCAGGAACCAAGAGCAATACTACAGCGGGTAGGGCGCTGCTTGCCTTGCACGCAAGCCAATTCAGGTTTAATATGACATCTTATATGGTCACCCAAAGCCCACCAGAAGTGACTCCTGAACAGAGCTAGGAGTAAGTCCTGAGGGCAGCTGTATGTGAGACAAAGGCCCCCAAAATACACCCCCAACCCCAAACTTACTCTCAAAACTGAGTCAAGCATAGGAATACCTGCCCTTCTAGTGAAAAGCACAGAAAGTGTAATTACTAATCCTACAGAAGCCTGGCAGTCAGTAAAATGAAGCTATTTTGAGTTGCCCAGTGGCAAAGATGCCGCTCTGCCAGTATGAGGTTGCTAGTCTGATTCCTGGTACCAACCCACATCCTCCAAGTGCAGTAACCTCCAGCACACTGCAGCCATGAGTGTGCAAGCACAGCAACAACGGAGTGTGTAACTCTCCAGCAAGCACCATAACTAAAGAATGTGAGAGCAAGGCTAGACTGACAGCACAAGAGGTAAGACACCTGCAGCACTCTCCATGACATTGAAGCTAGAGGCATCTTTATGGAGGCAGCACCATAGGCCAAGCAAGTGGAAGCAAAGATCAACAAATGGGACATCAACAAATGGGACACCAAACTAAGAAACTTGTACAATAGCCAAGGACAAGGACTTGTATAAGGACACTACACACTGGGAGAAATTATCCATTAGCGACCTGACAAAGGTAATAAAGGTAATAAAGCGATATATAAACAACGGGGGCCAGAGCAACAGTCCAGCGGGTAGGGCGTTTGCCTTGCACGGGGCGGCTCATGATGGGTTTGATCCCTGGAATCCCATATGGTCCCCTGAGCACCGCCAGGAGTAATTCCTGAGTGCAGAGCCAGGAGTAAACCCTGAGCATTGTCAGGTATGACCCAAAAAGCAAGGAAAAAAAAAGTATTTTACATGTTTTATATAAACATGTATTATATATGTATTTTATAAATATATTTATATAAGTAGATATACTTTATTTTATATAAAGCAATATATAAAATAAAGGGTAATAAAGCAATATATAAAAGCACTGGTAGGGGGCCGGAGCAATAGCCCAGCGGGTAGGGCGTTTGCCTTGCACGCGCCGGCCTGTGCCGGCCTGGGCTCGATCCCCGGCATCCCATATGGTCCCCCGAGCACCGCCAGGAGTAATTCCTGAGTGCAAAGCCAGGAGTAACCCCTGAGCGTCGCCGGGTGTGACCCAAAAAAGCAAAAAAGCAAAAAAAAAAAAAAAAAAAAAAAGCAGCACTGGTAAACTTCACCAAAAAAACAAACAAAAAAAAAAATCCAATCCCAAACAAACAAATAAATGGGGAGAAGAGATGAATAGAAACGTCCTCCAAGAAATACAAATGGCCAAAAGGCATATGAAAAAGTGCGCTTGGGGCCAGAGTGATAGAACAGACTGCAGGGCATTTGCCTTGCAGGTGGTCGACCTGGGTTCGATCCCCAGCATCCCATAAAGTCCCCTGAGCACTGCCAGGAGTAATTCCTGAGAGAGTGTGACCCAAGAAGAAAAAACAGCACTCTATCAACAATCATGGAAACAAATCCAACAAGACTATATCACCTCCCATCACAGACTGGGACAAAGAACAAAACCCACCAATGTTGGCATGGATGGGATGGGTGGTATGGGGTGGGAAGGGACCTTTATTCACAATATGGACTTTCCTCAAAATAAAAACAAATCTAGAAATTGAGCCTCCATACAACTTAGCTGTTCCACAGCTGAGAATATACCTCAAGGGCCCAGAAATAATGCAGAAAAGACATACGCCCTATGTTCATTGCAGCAGTATTTGCAATATCCCAAATCTGGAAACAACTCTAGCTCTAAGAAGAGATGACTGCATAAAGAAGATAGGACAGATACACACTACAGAACACTACTCAGCTGTAAGAAAAGAAAAAGTAATGCTATTTATTGCTTCATGAATGGATTTAGAGAGGTTAGTATCAATGCTGGGTGAGATGAGTCAGAGGCAGATACAGAATGATCTCACTCATGAGACATACAGAGATATATTAGGAGACTATCTAATGCTGAAAGAAAACAGAAGTGCAGCAAGACTAGTAGGAAGCCCCACTGGGGGTGGGAGACAGGTGAGGGAAAGGACCACTAGAGGGAGTGGTCACTGGATGATGATGCGGTGCTAAAAAGAGATAAAATGACGTGAAGGATGTCCTATCAGTAACATTATTGCAAATCACAGGGGCCAGAGTGATAGTACAGTGCAGTTGCCTTGCAGCGGGTTCGATCCCAGGCATCCCATATGATCCCCTGAGCACTGCTGGGAGTAATTCCTGAGCCAGGAATGACCTCTGAGCAATGTCAGGTGAGACCCAAAAAGCAAAACAGAACAAAAACATTATTGTTAATCAGTGTCTAAAACAACAACAACAACAAAAAGTGCCTGCCATAGAGGCAGGCTGTGGGCAGGAGGGAAACCAGGGTCATTGGTGGAGGGACGTGGACACAGGTGAAGGAACTGGTGCGGGAACATCATATGCCTGAATGTCAATTGTGAATAACTGTAATTCACTGGGGAGTCAATAAAAAGTAAAAAGTACAAAAACAAAATCCAACAGCAACCCCCCAGTAAATTCCTACATTATGTGCTAAAGGATAAGTGCTGGCAATTGTCATCTGTATACACTGCTAATGGAATGTACACAGCTTGCCTACTCTGAAACAAAGTTTGGCTTATAAGGTCAAAATTATATTTGTCGCATGACCCAACTAACCCACTCATAGGATTTTATTCTAAAAACCATGTATCTGATCCCTGTGACCACAACCAGCACTGTAACTACAAATCTAGAAATGTAAAATATATTGTTCTTTTCTTTTATTTATTTTTTGTTAAGTTTTTTGGGTCAAACCCAGTGGTGCTCACTGGACCATATGCAGTGCCCTGTACTGTCTCTCTGACCCATAAGCATGTAAGATTTATAGCAGCCCTACTCATAATCACCAAAATATGTAAACCATACAGATAGACAAAATAAGATCCACCCATGCAATAGAATACTAAGCAAAGAAATGAAACCAACACTTGGTACACACAACTTCAATGTTCTTGAAAAAGTAAATTTTAGTAACCAAAGAACCAAGAGTAAGAGAGAAATGTGCTATAATTGCACTGTGCACTGACAGTTACAAGAATCAACGTGTTAAATTTCACACAACTGTACATCAAAAAAAGTATCATTTCGGGGTCATGGGGGTGCCAGTGATCAAACCCAGAGCCTTACACAAGCAAAGCACACACTCTATCCTTGAGGCCATACCTGTCCCCAAAAACAGAACCAATTTCACTGCATATCAAGTTTGAAAATGTAAAGATCACATGCTGCATTCTAACACTGGATAACTAAAGTGATATTAACACCAACAACTTAAATGCCAGTAAATTTGAAATTCTTTTTTTTTTTTTTTTTTTGCTTTTTGGGTCACACCCGCAATGCTCAGGAGTTTCTCCTGGCTCTGCACTCAGGAATTACTCCTGGCGGTGCTCGGGGGACCATATGGGATGCCGGGATCGCCGCGTGCAAGGCAAACGCCCTACCCGCTGGGCTATCGCCGGCCCCAAATCTGAAATTCTTGAGAGTAAAAAATACCAAACTGACCCCAGAAATAAAAACCCTGAGGAGGGTCAGAAGGACAGCTCACGGAGCTGGAGGGCATACCATGAACACATGAAGCCCAGGTTCAATCTCTTGGTATGACATAATCCCTGAGCACTGTAGACATGTGATTCTGGTACTATCCTGCCCCCCTGGCCATGTAATAAACCCCCCAAACAAAAAACTTCAACAATTCTCTTTTGCTTACCTCTTCCATCTAGCACCTACATTTTATTTTTTATTTTTAATAGTTATTAAACTAAAATATTTTGTATTTGTTTTTAAATTGATTTAACAAGACTTGTAGCACCATATAGGTTTCACGTGGACACATATATTTAAAATTCTGTATACACTTAAACCTGTCATCAAAAGCTTAGTTTCTATCATGATGCAATGTTTACACATCAATTTCTCTAGCTAAACAAAGCTCCAAGGACATAGAAAATAGTGCCTGTGTATCTGCAAGGATCTACTACAGTAGTGGAAACAGAGGATATGGTCCATAAATATCTATCGAAAGAATAATACTGTGACAAATGATAAATCAGACAAGTGTTATGGTATTAAAAGTAATGAAGAGGATAGGGTTCTTTGAAGGGCACAAACTATGGGCCCGAAATGGAGTTCATCAATGAGGAGAGGTTCTCATTCAAACCCCTAGATTTGAAGGCACATTTATTAATTTCCACCCTTCCCCCAGCACCCATCCCTTTACCAGTGGAAATTTCCCACCAATGCCCCCAGTTTCCCTCCCACCTGAAGGCTCATTTTTGGGTAAAGAAAGCCTGTGCTTTTTATTATAAGCTCAGAGGAATCTGTAAATTGTAGAAGAATCATAATGAGTTAGAAGACAATGTTTTAGTTATTAAAAAAAAACAACTCAAACCTGATCATTTATACTGAAACAAGTTTCATTTACACTAAAACAAGTATATTCCATTCATTCCTGGAAGACAGTTTATCATAGGCTTCAATTTATGCTCAAGAACAAGATTAAGCATAACAAATGAAAACAAATGTCAGCTTCAGAAAAGATAATAGTGGCACCAAGAGCCAGGTGAAGGTTAACAATTTTGCGCAAAATGTTTTCACATTTCTGGATAGAAAAAAAAAATATTAGAAATCAAACTTCTCCAAGTCCAAAGAAACTGTTTATTCATGAGGCTGGAGCGGTAGCGCAGGGGTAGGGTGTTTGCCTTGAACACGGTCAACCCAGTTTTGATCCCCAGCATCCCATATGGTCTCCTGAGCACCATCAGGAATAATTCTTGAGTGCAGAGCCAGGAAGTAGTCCCTGGGCATCACTGGGTATGACCCAAAAAGCAACAAAATAAAACAAAAAAACCTATTTATTCATTCTACATTTTATTTTATTTTATTTTATTTTGCTTTTTTGGGTCACACCCGGCAACACTCAGGGGTTACTCCTGTCTCTGCACTCAGGAAACACTCCTGGAGGTGCTCAAGGGACCATATGGGATGCCGGGATCGAACCCGGGCGGCACAGGCCAGCTGCGTGCAAGGCAAGCGCCCTACCTGCTGGGCTATCGCCCGGCCCCTATTCATTCTACATTTTAAAGTATCTCCTGATGGTTAGGAGTGGTAATACAGTGGGGAGAGCGCTAGCCTGGCATGCAGCTGAACCAGGTTCATTCGGCACCCCATATGGTTCCCTGAGCCCCACCAGGAGTGATCCAATAATCAAAAATTTTAAAATTAATTCTTAAATTGTATGTAGAATTATGTAATGACATGATAATATTGCTGAGAGATAATTTATGGTTTAAAATGTTCTTTTCTAGGGGCTGGAGCGATAGCCCAGCGGGTAATTTGGCATTTGCGCGCAGCCGGCCTGTGCCGGCCTGGGTTCGATCCCCGGCATCCCATATGGTCCCCTAAGCACTGCCAGGAGTGATTTCTGAGTGCAGAGCCAGGAGTAACCCCCTGAGCATTGCCGGGTGTGACCCAAAAAACAAACAAACAAACAAAAAAAAAAACTTCCTTTCTAAAACAAAGCCAAGATTATTTTTTTTAAACAAACAAAAAAAAAAAAAACTTTAAAGAATATCAAGTGGAAACACTGTATGGCACAACTGATCAAGAGAGCTTAAGTCCTGGGGTTGAGTGGTAATACAGCAGGTCGGGTGTTCACCTTGCATCCAGCCAACCCAGGTTCAATCCCTGGCATCCCATATGCTCCCTGGAGCACTGTCAGGAGTAATTTCAGAAATAATTAGCAGTAGCCAAATTAGGTTACATTTTGCTGTGTAAGAATTTGGAACAGAATTTTACTGTTTGAAATTTTTAATGGTCTTGGTTATGTTTAGATTTTTGGCAACTTTTAATAGTTATTTTCCCCCTTTAGTCATAAAGGCAGTTGTTGGAAAACAGCATTAGAAGTTAACTGGACTTTTCCTATGTAGAAAACTCAAAACTTGTTAATAAAAATGAAAACTGGAAAAAACGGGAATAATTTTTGAGTACAGGGCACTACCGAATGTGACACCCCACCCATCCTGAAACGCTTAAGACTACTCGTGCAGATACTGCGTCACACACATGACTGATGAGAATGCTAAGCAGAACAGTAACTCATCACAACCCAAAACTTCCAACTTAGTATACTGGCTGAAAAATTCTGGCCAAAATAACTTATTATAAAGAGAGCATAGCTCAATAGTCACGGCCTGTACTGTTGACTGAAAATTATTTCAGAACTTCCCTCATTTCTAGAGTTTTGCTATCATCTTTTTTTGCAACTTTTAAATATAGTCTAGATATACCATTAATAGGCAACCATTTCTTCTGGAGTCACTGGCTAGTACACACATTAAATAGAAAGTGAAACACAAACTAAACCTCAACTGCACTTTGGAAGAGTAAGGGAGAGCAGCAGCCGCCAGGGTGACAGCTTAAAGAGCATGCACTCTATGTGGGAGCTCCAAGTTTGGGCCCTAGCACCACAGGATCCCCGCCCCACAAACTGGGTGTAGCCCTGGTGTCCCCACACCTCGCCTCTGTCCTTCCCCCAGCACCACCAGGCCTGAGCAGCAGCGCATCACCAGAGGAGGTCTCCAGGCCCCTGAGCACTGCTTGGGAGCTGCCCACTTAAAAAATAACAAAGATGAAAATTACCACTTTTACCATTAAAGAGCTACCTTTTCTCCTCTACCTATTTCCTAACTCAATTTAAGATTGCCTACTTCTCTATCATTTAATGCTCGTTTTATAAACCAAATCTGGGACCCCTGCCTGAATCCAATTTCCTTCCTTTAAGTCAGAAAATGAATCAATCAGGAGCCAGATCAAAAATAGCAGAGCAGGTAGGGCGTTTGCCTTGTACACAGCTAAACTGGGTTCGATTTCCAGCATTCCCTATGGGCCCCTGAACCCACCCAGGAGTCATCCCAGAGTAGAGTTAAGACCTGAGCACTGCCCTGTGGGGCCCCAAGACCAAAAAAAAAAAAAAAAAAAAAAAAAAGTTAGAAATGTCAATGTTACATAAATGACAAACAGTAAGCAATCTTCCAATGAAGCTATGTAAGAATTTGATTTGGACATGCACTTAACACACTTGAAACTACCTCGAACAAAATTAAATTTGAAGTTCATATGGTCTCCAATAGTTCAGAATGTAATACCAGGCAAAATAAAGTCATAACCAGAAACTTTATATCTCTAAGACAATCAAGAACCAAGACAGGAAACTGTCCCTAGAGACCTGACAACAAAGCATATAGCAAAGCAGTTACGTATGAAATTACACAACCACTTGAACACTGCTTTTTTAAAATTTTTTGGGTCAACTAAGAAGTGCTGGTGGGGGGCTGCTTCTGTTAGCACCAAGGGGACCATGTGTGGGAAGGACTGAGCTCCAGGTTCCTCCTGAGCATGTGCTCAGCACTCGGAGTTCTCTCATGAGCCCCTCATCCGAATGCTGCATATAAAGCAGCCATCTGATGAGCTCTGAACCCAAGACTTTTTGGATTCAAAACTAAATAGGCTGGGACCAGAGCGATAGGTAAGGTGCATACCTTGCATTGGCTGACCTGGTTCAGTGGTTCCCTGGATTAATTCCTGAATGCAGAACCAGGAGTAAACTCTGAGCACTGCTGGGTGTGGCACACAAACCAGAAACAAACAAGCCAAGGAAAGGAAAGACCTAAATAGGCCATTTTCATTAATTCAACAATTTCCCTAACTCAAGCCCCCATAAACACTGTAAGAATAGAGGATGTTTTAAATTTGGAAGCAAGGTGAGGGATATGAGTTTCAACAACCAAAAGGCCTTACTTATTTTTCTGAATTGTCTCCACCCAACAACATAAAAATCAAGTCTAAGATGGAAGACGGGCTGGGCTACTGATGTAACTATTTCTTGCATAGATGAGGTTCTGAGTTCAATATAAAAAAGAAAAGATAGGGGGCGGAGTGATAGCCGAGCAGGTAGGGCGTTTGCCTTGCGTGGCCGGCCCATGCCGGCCTGGGTTTGATCCCGGCATCCCATATGGTCCCCTGAGCACCGCCAGGAGTAATTCCTGAGTGCAAAGCCAGGAGAAACCCAAGAGCATCGCCAGGTGTGACCCAAAAAGCAAAAACAAACAAACAAACAAATAGATGATTAAAAAAAGATGAGAATTCCAAGGCAGATGGGTTATGTGGTTTTTACTTGAAGTTATATGGACACAGAACATTTTAGCAACTTTTTGGGGGGTCTTTTTTAGGTCTCACCCAGAAATGCTCAGGGGACCATAGGAGATGCCAGGAATCGAACCTGGATTAGCTGTGTGCAAGGCAAATGCCCTGCCTACTGTGCAATAGCTTTGGCCCCTACTTTAACAACCTTAAAGTGTAGATAAACAAAGCTTCTTGTTCTGCTTAAGGAGTTTAAGAACGCAGAAGAGACATTCCTGGGCTGGAGTTATAGCACAGTGGGTAAGGTGTTTGCCTTGCATGGGCTGACCTGGGTTCTATCTCTGGCATCCCATATGGTACCCGAACACCACCAGGAGTAGGAGTAATTCCTGAGTGCAGAGCCAGGAGTTACCCAAAAAAGTAACTGGGTGGACCCAAAAAAGAAAAAAAAAGATACTCCTTAGACATACAGGGGTTTGTTAAGCTGCTTGCCATGCAACCAAAGAACCACATAAATTCCTCCAAGCACCAAGCCTATAGAAAGAGCCCTTGAGCACTACTGTAAGTGGCCCACCCCCTACCCCCAATATGTATGCATGGCATGAAAAAGCCATCTTCCTCCCAAGGACAGAAAATCAACCAGAACAGAGAGAAAACAAGAAAGCAAGCAAGTGCATTTCTGAGGGAATAGAGACACTGTTAACTGCTCAAAAAAGCTCGGCTCCAAACAAATCCCTAACATACAGGGAAAAAAAAAAACCCACCAAAATTATGATTAAAGACCCATGGGTATAAGACTTCTAATCCAGGTTCCCAGGAGTATAATTGAGCAAACCTTAAACTTTTCCCCAGTTAGATGGGAAGATTCACGTCATTATTTAGATTCACCAAAACTAGATAACTACTCTGGCAACATACACAGTGCATGAGTAGCCGAAGTAATCTACCCTGGGCGTTGCATATACACTCTACTCTTGACTAATAGCAGTACCTCATGCACCCATAAAAAGGCACAAGTCAAAAGGCTTCATTAGAAAAATAAAAGCTCAGGGGCGGGCAATAGTCCAGGGGTAGGGTGTTTGCCTTGCAACCAACTCAGGTTCGATCCCCAGCATCCCATATGGTCCCCTGAGCACCGCCAGGAGTAATTCCTGAGCATTGCCAGGTGTGACCCAAGAAGCAAAAAATAAAAATAAAATAAAAAGCTCCTTTAAGCAAAAAAATAAAATAAAATAAAATAAAATAAAATAAAAAATAAAAAATAAAGACAAACAGAACTGCCATAAAACACTGAAACACTATCTTGACTGATAAAAGGAATCATTAGAAATTTAGCATTTTATAAATTATCTCCTCCAGAGCAACCTAATATAACCTGGTATATTGATCTGCCAAACAGATGTAGAAAGTAAAGGTAAACAAACTGCTCAAGCTAGTTAAGCCAATTAAAGAGATGACAAACCACTTTTTAAGTGACATCTGTTGAGAATCCTTCCCCAAACTTCATGTATTTCATTCCAAAGCTGAATTTTTCCCTCAACCATTATGCTCTGCCACCTCCCCATGCTCCTCAGCAATCTTAAGGATTTCATTAAGAACAAAAATTTCAGGGGCCAGAGCATAGCACAACAAAAATTTCAGGAGCCAGAGCATAGCACAGCGGGTAGGGCATTTGCCTTGCACGCAGCCAACTTGGGCTCTATCCCGGCATCCCATATGGTTTCTCGAGTACTGCCAGGTGTAATTTCTGAGTGCAGAGCCAGAAGTAACCCATGAACATCACCGGGTGTGACCCCCCAAAGAAAGAAAAAAAAAAAAAACGAAAATCTCAGGCTGCAGAGATGAAGGGCTGTGTGCACGCTTTGCATGAGGGATGCCCAACCATCTCTGCATTGTATGGTCCTCAAACATCACTTACTGGATTTGCCCCCACCTCAACCCCAAGGGGATAAACCTAAGTGCAGTGGTAGAAGGTATGAGGCCCTGAGTTCAAACCCCAGCAAACCCCTCACAAAACTGGAATCTCAACCTGCCCCCAAGTTCTGTAATTCTTTCTGAGTAAAGAACTGTGTCTACCATAATTAAGTCTCAAAATAATTTTTCATAAGGAAACACCTCAGGTTACTTAGTTGTAGAATATGTAGATATGTTACCATCAAATGTCAATTTTAAGTTTAGATCAGAGCAACTGGGAGAGCCTCAGCACAGCACACTACTGTAACTAAACAGAAGCAGAAGCAGGCATTGGAGGTCTATTAAATTAGTAACATCGAGAGACTGACACACAGGGCAGAGCTGCTCCGCGGCTCTCCCCAGTGCTCAGCTGATCATTAGGCATTCAGGATGGAGGGTGTGCTCTGGCCCCGCCAGCCACCCCAATAGGGCCTTGAAGAAGCCAGAGGAGCCTCAGGCACCATAATCGCTTTCAACGTCCGGACTCCACAGCTGGTCAGAGCCCCACCCAAGAGAGAAATCGATTTCAAGCCTAGGTATGCAGGTCTCCGGGCTAAAGTCACTGGGCTTCTGCGGAGTCGGATCTGGGGTCTCTTTTCCCTACATCTGTCCTACCTGGGAGGCCCAGTGGACCCGCCCACGAACTGCTTCGGGCTGTCAGCTATGAAGCAAAGACAGAGACACACGGGGCAGAACTGCTACTGGGTCTCAATATCTCAAACTAGCAGAAACCAATCACTTTCTAGAAACTCAAAGTCAATGCCAGAACAGAAAGAAACCAGTCAGATTCACCCGTAACAAACCAGAAAAGTCATGACTTTATCAATCACTGCCATATACGTGCTGTAATGGTTCGATATAATTGGTGCTGGCTGAGGGAGCACACGTGGGGATGGGGTAGGCGGGAAAGGAGGGCCTTTGGTGGCGGGGACACACTTGTGGTGGGATTGGTGTTGAATGATGAATCTAACAACTGCATTATGAAAAACTTAGCACTTTGTAAATCATGGTTTTAATAAAAATTTTTTAAAAAATAAAAAAATTAGCAACATGTTTTAACAGGTTAACAGTCCATTTGTACTTTCTGCTAAGACAGGATTCAATTTTTAGGAAAGTAATTTACACATTCCTTTTTTTTAAAAGCAGAGGACTTCTGTTTTTGGTTTTGGGGCAACAGCTGGAGATGGTAGAACACATGGGATGCTGGGGATTGAACCCAGGTTGGCTGTGTATAAGGCAAAAAACCTACAAAGATTTTTTTTTTAAACTTAAAGACCATTAATGAGGTAGCTAAATTGAGAAATGCCCAATAGTGCATTAGCCACAGCTCCAGGAAAATTTCAAGTATTTGCTTTCCCAAGAAAACTAAAATGCTTCAGCTAATGAAAAATACTCAGAATTCTAACTCCTCCAAACCTGAAATAACAAAAAAAAATATATATATACAAATGGAGTACAGAGAAGAAAAAAATATATACAAAAAGTACAGAGAAGTTAAGGTGCCTGCCTTCCATCCTGTCTACCCTAGGTCAATATCCCTAGCACCACCAGGGTTCACTTCTGAGCAGAGCCCGTGCCCCCAAATCCTGACCCTTGCCCAAATAATGACTTACCTAAAGGGGGAAAAAAGAGAAAATATAAATGCACTTAAGATGTGACACACGAGAACTGGTCTGACAGGGCACTTGCCTTGCACACATCTGATCTGAGTGTGATCCCAGGTACCCCAATCAGTCCTGAGCCTCGCCAGGAATGATTCCTGAGCACCGCTGGGTGTGGCCCAAAACTCAAAAAAAGAAGACGTGACACTAAGGCAAAGGAGACAGTGTAAGAGGCAGAGCACATGGCCCCCAAGCACCCAAACATCAGGCCCACATCACCAGGCCAAGCATCTTGGGAAGTGGCCCCTAAAATTATAAAAGATTATTCTAGTTTTATCCTGGTTTTCATCCTAAAACCCTTCTCCAGATAACAATATTTTCTAATGCAAGAAAATACAATCATCATTTAAAAAAAGCTTGCCCACCATAGTAACTGTTGCTAAGTATTTTTTTAAGTCTAAAGCTGAAAAACCAGAATGCAAAGCAATCAGGAAATAGCACTTCTAGCATGATACTGTGAATTATTTCACCTTAAGCTTAAAAGGTGAGAATCCAGGAAATAAAGGGCATCTGGCCAATGACTAGGTCTAGTATCTACCCTGAGAACAAACCAACACTTAAGAAAAACTACCAATTGTCTATAGCCTGATATAAAAATATCTTTTGAAAAACTAGGTGGCCTAGATTTCTACCCATTAGAAATCTATTTCCATAAGAAATAACTAATACCTATTTTTGAAAATATTCTAAGAGTTCAAAGAAATTTCTTAGGTAGATGAAGATACTAATACTCTTGTGAGACAAACATAGGCCAGATCACCCAATAGTGATTAACCAAGGAATCAAACAATTTCTCAATTTAAATCAAGTATCGTAATCATTTTTATTACCTTATCATGCCCTTATTTATCCTAACACCAAACTTCCTTAGTTCTCAGCATCTACTTGTACACAATTGTACTGTAACATTTAGGAAAAAGTTGTAATACAGCAGTCAAAAGTTACCTTAAATGTTACCACACTGAACATCTCTGGGGGTACCTCTATGTATTATGCTGTTATAAACATTATCTCAATTAACTCCCAACACCAGGAGATGAGTAGCAAAGAATCTATACAGAGTAAAACCTAGAAACTAGAAATCAAGATCATGCTGTACAGGAATATATTCAAAAGTTCTAAGTCTCCATCTCGTGGACCTAGTAGACATTAGGATGGAATTAATTGAGTCACAGAACTTTTGCTTAGTTGTGGCATTCAGATGTTGTATTCAAACATTCAACCATGAAGCCTGCCAGGGACTGAACTCGTTGAAGTGCTCAATCACAGTCTCGTCGTGCCCACTGGGGACTTTGCCTTTGGCGGCCATGCTCACACACCTGTTGCATCCAACCAGCAGTCTCTTGCCGGGGGAGCTGGGAGTCATGCTCAGAGCTTGAGGGCAGCACTGGGAACTGCATTTGCAACCCCTTGCTTGCAAGCAGGCACCTGAGCCACTGAGCCCTCTCTGGGCTCCGCAGGTTAGGAGTTCCAGTTTCAATAGCCTTTACCCTAAACCCAAAATCCAAGACTTACCAAATTTTGTAAATTTCTATTGAGTTGGTAACCAATTCAAAACAAAACTCTCTTCTATCATTCTCCACAATTCTCCTCTCTAAAGCTGATTTAGATAGGTTTGACTGGTACATCTCGAAAACCTCATCAATAAACTATTTACTAAGAACAAAAACAAGTCTTTTAAGTTAAAACTCTACTTTGCATATATGATTTCCAAACATACCTTTTAACTTCAAATGACAATGAGAAAAGCCCTTATACAACTTGAATTGGGGTGGAGTGGGAGGTGTGAAAGAACAGACCAGATTATCACCATAACCACTGTATATAGATGGTTATCATTCATAAAAACCTATCAGCCATTTACAGCTCTGTAAAAAAGTATGAAGTCTTTAGAAGGCTGTGCTATAATGGCATTGCTTTATTCTGCCAAAAATACTAATAAAGAAACCATGCAATTGATGTTTATCACAGTCACGAAGTACCACTGATTTACAGAAACCCTACCACAATGGCTTAGAGCTGTGGAATCTACATTTTACTGGTTTTCTAACCTCTAAGTTTTTGTTGTTTTTTTCTTTTTTGGAGGCTAAACCCAGCTGTGCTTAGGGCCTACTCCTGGCACTGCACTTAGGGATCACTCCTGGTGGTGCTGGGGGAACCATGGCCGTCAGAGATTGAACACAGCAGGGCTGCACGCTAGTCAAGTGCCTTACTCACTGTACTCTGGCCCCTTCAAGTCACATCTAAGGACAGCAAATATTTTAATCACCAAGGAAGAGATCACGTAACATCAATATTCCATAGTCTCCTAGGACCAATCATTTCACAGTACACTCTTTGCTGTCTTGTTTGTTTTCCTGAAAATAATCCCCTAAGATTCTTAAGATGAACCGGGGTCGGGCGAAGCTAAGCAGTAGAGCACTAGCCTTACATGAGTGAGGCACTG
Source organism: Cryptotis parvus (assembly GCA_021461705.1). Taxonomy (NCBI): domain Eukaryota; kingdom Metazoa; phylum Chordata; class Mammalia; order Eulipotyphla; family Soricidae; genus Cryptotis; species Cryptotis parvus. The sequence continues at coordinate 170,615 of JAJIBD010002500.1, read as the reverse complement.
GGTTCAATCATCAACAGCATAGACTGAACAATTAAACTCACCCCTTCTGTTAGTTTTCAGTGTATTGTTTTTGGGCAGCACTCAGCTATGCTCAGGCATACTCCTGGCAGGCTCAGGGGACCATATGGGGTCCAAAGACTAAACTTGGGTCGGCTATGCACAAGGCAAGCACCGACTGGCTCGCTGTGCTATTGCTTGATTCCTCTTCTATTTGTTTTCTATTGTTGCTACAACAAATTACTGCAAATAAACATCATGAGAATTTATTATCTCAGAGTTTCTACAGACCAAAATTTATACAGCCTGGGCTGGTCATTTTAAGTGGCAAGGACCCAAATCAAGATTTTATAGAACTATATTCCCTGCTGGAGAGTTGAGGACAAACTACTTGTAAGCTTATTCAGACTGTCAGCCACATCTAGATATTTGCAGATGTAAGCCTGACGCTTAGGTTGTAGGGCTGAGGTCCCCATTTCATTGCTGATTAAAACCAAAACTCCCAGCATCCCTTCTTATGCCTTCCATGTGGTCCTCCAATAATGGCAGGCGGAATCCCTCTCATTCTTCATAATGGTTTCTTTTGCTCCATCTTTACAATGAGAGCAGAGAAAACTTTCTGCCTTAAAGAGATTCTGCGACTGGATCCATTCAACAAATCTGGGATAATCTTTCTCTCTTAGTAACATTCAACTCAAGGGGAACGCACTGATTAAAACTAAAATTCCCAGCATTCCTTCTTATACCTTCCACGCGGTCTCCCCCTCCATGACATGACAAAATTCCCGTCACATAATGCTAACATTTTCAGAACACAATCGCTGAAGTTCACCCTCTGGCCCCAAATGCAAGACACATGCACACATGCCATCTTAAGATCTCTTCCCACCATGGTATCAAAGTCCAAAATTTCAACTAAATTTCATCTTAATCCCAAATCTGGGGCCAGAGCTACCTACAGTGGGTAGGGCTCTTGCCTTGCATGAGACCAACCCAGATCAACTCTTGGCATCTCATATAGTACCCTGAGCTCTGCCAGGAGTGATCCCTGAGCATAGCAGGGTAGGAACCCCCAAAAAAAAAAAAAAACCACAGAAAAAGCAAAAGCGCCAAAACTCCGTGCCAGGGAGATAGCTCAGATGGCTCAACACAGACTCAGCACGTGTGAAGTTCTGGTTGTGGCCCCTTTACTACTGCTATTGTGGACCCTAACTAGAACAGAAAGAATGTAAAGGGTTAGGAGGATGGCTCAAGAGGCTGCAGCGTACATGCTTTGCTAGTCTGGGTTCAATCCTAGTCCCTGGAGCACCCCAAAACAAGAATTAAGTTCAAAATTTCATCACCTAAACTGGGTAAGGATGCGCTCTTAAGATGGCACATTAAGCACAACTCCTAGAGGAAAACCGTAAGAAACAAACACCCCATGTTATCGGTGTCCAGCCTACACAGGTGGGAACTGTAAACACAGGGGGAATGTATTTACGGGAAAAAAAACAAAACAAAAAACAGATCCATTGATCCGAAACGGTTTTAAATTGAGCAAACTCCATTCCACCTCTAAGCCATCAAAGAAGTCTTTGGCTTTCAGTTCCACCCCCCTGGGCTGTTGAACCGAGTTCCCCTTCTCTTGTGAACAGCAGCACGTTCACATCCAAGTTGTTTCACCAGCCTTCTTCCTGCAGTAGAATTTGGGAGATTCAAAAGACCACTTCAAGTTTCTGCCATTCAATGGGCATTGTCTGCTAGCATAAAATCTTCAAGAACCTAGTGAGTTTTACAGTAATTTCTCAGGGGTTGACTATTAGGCACATTTACAAATAAACTGGTCTGCACCTTCAACGCTGTCTGGAAATTCTCATCAAAATATCCAAGTTCAACAACTAAGCTCTCTCCCACTTAACCACAGTATACAATTCTAAGCTGACCTGCCAACATGTAAGAGACCCACTCTCCTCCACTGCAATTCTTCACTTCAGCTGAGCTTAACACCCATACTTGGGACCATCTGCTTGGAACCTTTTCTTTCACGCCATTCATCTAGCCACCAACCCCATTTTCAAGTTACTGTGCCCTAGAGACTCACTGTATCAAAATCTACACTTACAGTTCTACCACTGCCGTAACAAATTACATCACGACGATGGTTTAAAACATTATGTTTCTGTAGGGTGGAGGTTGAGTGGGCTTACCCAGGTCTTTTGCTTGGGTCTCACCAGACTAAAAATCAAGGTATACTTCAGTTAAGTTTGACTGTTGGCCAAATTCGGTTCACTGTGGTAGGAATGAGGCTGCTATTTCCTTGCAGGCTGTCATGCAGGCCTGATTTTTGCATTTAGGGGCTGCAGGAGTATTTTCCTCATCTTTCTATGTAACCCTCCCCCCAAGGCTACAAGTGATGCTCATCTCTGATTTCCTCTTCTACCCCATCCCTCTTGACGCAGCTGGAGAAAGTACTTTCTTTTAAGGGTTCATGTGATTTCACTGGGCCTACCCACACAATCCAGGATAATCTTCCTATTTTAAGATTCTTAACCCTAGTTACATCTGCCAAGTCCTTTTTACTATTTTAGATTCTGGGTTAGCACATAGACATCTTGGTGGAAATCGTTTTGCCTACTAGAAACCCAAATCCTATGTATGGCTTAAAACTCAGTTCCTAAAGAGAATTTCCCCTTTTTCAAGCGTGTGCAGAGACAATAGGGTATGGACTCACCCAGGAGAGGGTGATAAGTGACAGGGCAATGAAAGACCACCTGCATACGTTATTCCCAGACCGTATTGCAGCTGGCCCATCCCTCCGAGGCAGAGGTGCTTCCGTCACTGCTCCCCTTGACCAGGAGCACAAGAAAAACCAAACAAGATAGGCTGCTGTCAGGCCAAGTGCTGGTCAAAACTTCCCAAAGGTGACCGGACTTGGTGATCCCTTGGATACATCAATGTAAGCAAACCCCCAATCTTCCCCTTCTTCCAAGTTCCTATGTGGGCACTACCTTGACAGCAAACCAAAGCAAAATATTTCAGTCACAGAAGGAGGAACCCACCCAGGTACAACGACCAGAGGCAAACTCTGGGAAAAGGGAACAGGAAGGGAAAATCAACATCTCCCAGTTTTTCATCCCAAGTGCCCCTCACCCCTAGCCCTCCACGACTAGGGATGACCAAGAAAAGGCTATGGTGACTGTCCTGAAGCGTCGCTGATTGTGATTCTCGGCCAGACCGGGGATGGGGGGCCCCTACCACCTTCTCCCTCCCCAACACGTGCCTTCGACAGTTCCTGGAGATTCAGACGGACCAGGCAGGCACTTACCAGCTGGCTGCCGGGCCCGCGGGTTAAACACGCGACACAAAGGTTCTTACACTTGGCCTAAACTTGGGGTGTCGGGACCCCCGGCGACAGGGGCCGGCCCCCAGCGCTGCGGCAGTGGCGCGGACACCGAGCACGCCGGGCGATCGCGTCCCCCGACCATGTCCCTTTCTCCTGGGATGGAACGCGGGCGCCAACGCTTCCAAACCCCCGTCTCCGCGCCCTCCCCCGGCCGCCGCCGAGCAGCAACTTCCGACCCCAGCACTTCGCTTCCCCAAGACAAACTCCCCGAAACCGCTGCCACCAGCGGCCTTGCCCAGGGCCAGGAAAGGTCCAGAGCTGCGCAGGCCGACGGGGAAACCCGCCACCAAGTCCTCCTCTCCGAAAGGTCACCCACTGACACAGGCACACTTGGCCTCGCCGCTGGCCCCGCGTGACCGCTCCCCCCCGGCCCACGACTTAGTCCCCGCACTCTAAACCCACCCGCTCGGCCGCACGTCGCCGGCCCGTCCCCCCCGCCCCGCCACTTCGTCCCGGGCTCCCCACCTTGCACCCCAGCCTGCAGGTGGGAGGCCCGGCCAGCCCAGAGGGAACCTGGGGAGGCCCCCGCGGCCCGGCCGGGCAGGAGGGGGGTCGCCCCTACCCAGCAGTCACCACTCCGCGGGCACCCTCCCACCTCCCCAGCATCCCCGGGCGGCCCCACCCCTCAGCTCCCTTCCCCCAATGGAGACCCCCACTCCAAGTTGTCCCTTAGTCCCCGCCCCACTCCGAGCTTCCCCCTCACAATAAGCCCAACTCGCGCAGGCCGCCTCCCACGCTGCAGCGTCCCGTCCCTGAGCGTCCCTCCCCGCCCTGAGGGGTCCGTGGCCCCAGGCCTCCCCGGCAGGCTGCAGGGACCGGGCTGGTGTGTAGGAAGGGGGGGGCAGGGGCAGGCGACGGGCCGTTTAGTAGTCAGCTTGAGGCGTGAGGGACGGCCGCACCCCGCCGACCCATCCTAGACCCACTCGTACCCGCCCCAAACACCTGGCCTGGCGGTTCCGACGGTACCTGTGGCGGCAGCGGCAGCGGCGGTGGCCGCTCTCCCCTCTCCTCACACAGACAATATGGCGGCGACGGAGGAGGAGACACACGGCTCGGCCGCCAGCCGCAGGAACCAGAGCGAGGCTGCGGCCGCCGCTGCCGGAAGCGGAAACCCCTCCTACCCGAAGGCGGGGCAAAGCCGCTTCTCACTCCGCCCCTTAGCGGACTCATGCAGCGGGCGGCCATGCTGGACTATCCTATCCTAACTCCGGGGAGTTCAGTCCCGGAACTTAGCCACGAAACGGGAAGCGTTCTTCACGAAAAGAACCGTAGAGTCTTTCAACAATCAAGCGCATTTTTATTTCACTTCCTGAACGAGCTACTTAAGGAGAGGACTCCAATCTCCCTCCAGGTATCCGAGTGGTTTGATCCGAGCCAAAGATGGCGGCCCCTAAGTTTCCCGCACTTCTCCCGGCTGGCGAGCCCCGCCCACCCCTGCGCGGCCTCGCCTTTCTCCGGAGGACGCATGCGCGACCTGCAGAGCGGCAGAGCACGGCATTGTGGGAGTCGGAGTCCGCTGCTCGGAACGCTCCGTCCAGGCTTGGGGAGTCTAGAGGCACGTTCCTTGTTCTCTGCTTCAACTTGGGAGTCCCGGGCAAGCAACTGGAAGTTGCGGATGGGAAGTGGTGTGGCTCAGGAGTCGAGGACGTGTCGGCCCTAGTTCTCTAGAGACTGCGAGCCCTGCTGCTTACAGCAGCCCTGTGCTAGCGCCCAGAAGGAACCTGGTTCTTTTCCGGCTGCTCGCCCCGCTCTCACGAACGGAACCACCCAGACCGACCTCGGGACCTTATACCTCCATCTGCCGATCGGGGCGTTCTCTTGATTTAAAATAGTTTGAGCCTCCTTGCTCAACCAAGACAGCCCGAGCAATGCTCTTGTTATCCAAGTTCAATGCAGTTTGGACAGATTCCCACCTGCAATTTAGTCTTCTGTTCGTCCCTCCACCCCACTCAGATTCCTATCCTCACCCACGGGAACAGCTATTCCTGGAACCGAGCCGCGTTAGCTCCCGCCCATGGCCCGGTGGTCACTTTCGTTATTGTCACCTCCAGGACTGTCCCACTTTTCTGTGTGTATCAGATGGATAGGAGGTGGGGAGGTTCAGACTTGTTTCCCCTGGGAATCTTCCTAGCCCCACCCACCCGCCAGCCTCCTCTGTTGAAGCCCCCAGTGGGCGGGACAGGGTCTGACCCTCAGACCCTGCTATAAACCAATGTACTCATTACTGAAGGGGGCCAGGTCAGCCCCACCTCTGCCGGGCAGAGGTGTGAGGGCTGGAACAAGGGTGAGGAAACTGGATTATTTTGGTCCCTGCCATCATCCTTGGCTGGCGTTGGCCTGGGGATGGGCTCCTACATCCCTCTCCAGCCTTGCTTTCACACTATGTCAGTTGACTGGCACCTCTGTTCCCAAAGACAGCTCGCCTCTGGGGTGTCTGTGGTCGCAGACAAACAGCAGTGGCCTTAGATGGCTGCGACCTTTCTCTGAGTCTCTTGGAGCCTCGTAGATTATGTCATTTGAGCCCAGTGGGCTGGGAACTCAGAAATGGCCCTCTGGCTGCTGCCACCTGTGCGCTGAGGAGGTGAGGCAAGATCTGGCCGGATCATTGGTGATTCAATTTAAAAACTGTTTATGAAAGGATCTGGCCAGAGAGTACAGTGGGTAGGGCCTTGCACACAGCTGACTGAAGTTCAGTCACTACCAGGAGCAAGCGTTGAGCACAGCTGGGTGTGGCAACAAAACCAAAAAATATACAAAAATGGGGCCAGAATGATAACATGGTAGGTAGGGCACTTGCCTTGCACATGGTTGACCTGGGTTCAGTTCCTATGGTACCCAAGTCAGGAGTGAGTCCTGAGTGCAGACCCAGAAATAACTTGTAAACATAACCAGTGTGGCCCCAAAACAAACAAACAAACAAACAAAATACACAATAGGATAATACAAAGTCTCCTGCAAAGCGTTTCTAGGAAAGAACTACTCATCCACTCGTTCTTGTACCTTGTCTTCTTGGGACTGGAGCGATAGTACAGTTGAGTAAGGAGTTTGCCTTTCTTGTAGCCAACCCAGATTTCATCCCCAGCAACCCACGTGGTCTCCTTAACTTTTCCAGGAGAGAGAGAGATCACTGAGCACTGCCAAAAAACACAAAAAAGAAAAAGAACCTGTCTTCTTATCAGTTCTGTTACTCTTACACCACACCCTCCTTTTTTCATATTCATTCAGTTCACAGCTATGAATCACTTGCTATAAGCCAGACACTGCTAGATTCTGGGACTTGTCTAAGCAAAACAGGTACCAATTTCTCCTGTAGCTCACCTTTTAACGCCAAGACAAATATTAGGTAAACAAGTGAATAATGTATTTTCAGGTAATGATGCAATGAAGGAAAAGAACAAAAAAATGGGGGTGCAAAGGGGAAGAATATTAGCTTGAGTGGTTCAGAAGGAGGTCCCTCTAAGAATGGCAAAGTAAGCACAAAGGTCTCTTACTCCTGGCTCTGTGTTCAGAGATCACTCCTGGCAATGCTTGGGGAACCATATATGGTGGCACCATATATTTTTGGCACCAGTGAACCTATGTCAGCTGCAGCAAGGTAAGCGCCTAAATCCCTATACTGCTGTTCAAGCCCCAAGAACATAGTAAATTTGAGGAAAGAGGCCAGGGTGACTGACTTACCCTATGAGGAAAAATCGAGGTAGATGATATGATGGAGAGATGGTCAGGGCATTCAGGTCATGCATGAGAAGGAGATTTCATCAGGGAAAGTGACATTTCCCAAGGCTTAGCCCTTATATCTTTCCCATAATCTCTAGCCCTCTTGCAGTGTCTTGATTCTTCCACCCAATTCCACCTTACACCCATGACCTCATTAAGGGTGCTTGCCCAGGCACAGAATACAACTTTTGAACTATGTAGGACATAGTTGAGACCCAACCCCGCCTCCTCCCAGATCAACTTGGGTAGGTCTCTGGTCCCAAGAAACTTCTGGTCTTCAGTAGTAACTAGTTATGGAGCCTCCAGATACCATTGCTTTTATCTTTATTTATTTATTTTTTTGCTTTTTGGGTCACACCCGGCGATGCTCAGGGGTTACTCCTGGCTCTGCACTCAGGAATTACTCCTGGCGGTGCTCGGGGACCATATGGGATGCCGGGATCGAACCTGGGCCGGCATGGGCCGACCGCATGCAAGACAAACGCCGACCGCATGCAAGGCAAACACCCTACCCACTGGACCATGGCTCCGGCCCCATCTTTATTTTTTAAAATTTCATTATATCACCATGAGAATGTACCATTACAGAATTGTTATTGATTGGGTTTCAGTCATAGTGTTCCAGCACCCATCCCTCCAACAGTGCACATTTCCCAACACCAGTATCACCAGTTTCCATTCCCTCCCACACCTGCCTCTCTGGCAGACAGTTTTCTTCTCTCCCTCATTCTCTCTTGCACATTGTGGTTTGCATACTCTGAGGGGTCATCATCCATATACCTTTACCTACTTTCAATACTCAGTTCTAATGCAGGATTACCATTTCCAACTATTGTTGGCAAGCTGGACCCTTTTCTGTCTTATTTAACCTCTTGTCCCCCATACACTTGTGGTAGATTCCAAGTCCTCCCACCCCTGTTCTGTCTGGCCTTGGATATTACTCTCATAATTTTTTAAATGTTTTATTATACCACCATGAGATATACAATTACAAAGATATTTATGTTTGGATTCGGTCATACAGTGTTCCAGCACCCATACCTCCACCAGTGCCCATTTCCCACCACCAGTGTTCCCGATTCCCTCCCCCTCCCTAGCCTGCCTTTATGGCAGGTTCTTTATCTCTTTTCTCTTTCTCTTTCTCTCTCTTTCTCTCTTCCTTCTCTTACATATTATGGATAGTCTCATAATTTTTTTTTGTCACACCCGGCAATGCTCAGGGGTTTCTCCTGGCTCTGCACTCAGGAATTACTCCTGGCAGTGCTCAGGGGACCATATGGGATGCCGGGAATTGAACCTGAGCCTGCACAGGCCGGCCGTGTGCAAGGCAAATGCCCTACCCGCTGGGCTATCACTCAGGCCCCATCATAATTTTTTATATATCCCACAAATGAATGCAGTCTTTCTGTATCTGTCCTTTTCCTTCTAATTTCATCAGCATGGTACTGTCCATGTTCATCCATTTATAGGCAAATTTTATGACTTCATTTTTTCTAACCACTGTGTAGTATTCCATTGCAGAAATGTGCCGTAGTTTCTTTACCCAGTTGTCTGTTTTTGGGTTTTTCCAGGAATGGTATAGCTGAGTAAAATGGGAGCTCAATTTCTGGTTTTTGAGAAACGTCCTTCAAAAGAATGCCTTTAAAAGCATCGAAGAAATAGCAAAAAAGACAAAGAACCTCTGGATCTGGGCATATCTCTTTGACTCCACCGTTCTCCCTGCATTAACATACGCCTCAGAGACCTGGGCCCTACAAAAGTAGGATGAGAATGCTATTCGGGTCTCCCAAAGAGGAATTGAAAGAGCTGTGCTTGGAATATCATGCCTCACTCAAGTGAGAGAAGGAATCCGGAGCTCCAACCTCTGTCACTGTTCCAGAGTCAGGGACGCTGTCTCGTTTGCCAAGGCATCGAAAATCAGATGGGCTGGACATGTAATGCGATTTGGAGACGACCGCTGGACTAGAGCCATTACTGACTGGATCCCAAGAGATGTCAAAAGATCACGTGGCCGCCCACCTACAAGATGGTCAGACTTCTTCGTCAAGACCCTGAATGAACGGTTTGAGGCTTTTCATATTCCTGAATCAACCAGATGCCATTGGGCTACACTGGCACGTGATAGAGTCAAATGGAAATGTTACTGGTGCCCACTCAAGCAAATCGATGAATAATGGGATGTCAAGTGATCAAGTGATCAAGTGAGAAACGTCCATATTATTTTCCAAAATGGCTGGATCAGTCGGCATTACCTCCATTGCTGTTATCTTTAATACTTACTCATCCTACTTGTCCACATAACATCTCTCAGGTAAGACTTCACTCACAATGGGCTGGGGATGTACCTCAGTAATAGAACACTTGTCTTGCTCTATGTGTGGAGGCCCTGGGTTCGAGTCCCACCATCACTGAAGGAAAAAAAGACAGTGATAACATTAAGAGCCTGGCAAGCTACCCGTGTTGTATTTGATATGCCAAATACCATTAACAATTATAGACCTCATTCCGGAATGGATTGAGGCTCTTTATGTACCTGGAGCAAGCAGATGCCCCTGGGCTCTACTAGCATGAGACAGGACATATGGAGATGTTACTGAGGCCCGCTCGAGCAAATCAATGATGAACGGGAAGACAGTGATACAGTGTCAGTAATAACATTAAAGGTATAACCTTGAATCCACTCCAATGTTCTCAGTCAAATATTAACAACAAACATTGCTGAAGTCTTGACCTTTCTTGTCCTGCATCTGTCCCATCCATCTTGATGAGTTAAGAACTAAAATGTTTCCCATTCTACAGATTGGGAAACTGACATTCAAAAAAGGTACCAGGATGTGCTCAGAGTGACATGTCAGAAATGGATGTTGCATTCCAGCCTAGGACATTAGAGTCACACTGACCTAAAAAACAAAACGTGGGACTGGAGAGATAGTACCAGGCCACGGTAGGACACCTGCGTACAGAGGGTTCGAGGGTTCTGCAGACCTGGGGACCCCATAGAGTCCCTAGAGCACTGCCAGGACTGATCCCTGAGTGCAGAGTCAGGAGAAAGCCTGAACACATCTTTGTGTGACTCAAAACAAACAAACAAACAAAAGACCACCCAAAATGCATCCATTTCAGTTGCTCCTTAACAAAGATGTTTAAATCAACATCTATTTATTTTATATGTAGATTGGCAGTTTGGAGCCGTCCCTACTGAGATGGTTATTTTCTGCTGTCCAGGCTTTTTCCTGCTGAGCTTTCTCTTACATTTGCAGTTAGTTAGCAAGTCGGCTACCTGGCAGGTCCTAGCTGGCCTCATTCACATGCCTTGCCATTGACTGGGCTTTTGGCTTGAGTGACTTGGTTCTTCTCCATGTCACCTCTTCAGCCAACCAGCCAAGGTGTCCTCGCATTAGGCCTCTTAAAGGGAAAAAGCAAAAGTAGCATGACCTCTTGAGGCAGAAATGCTAAAGCATCACTTTCGCTGTGTTTGATTGATTAAAGTCAGTTCTGTGGCCAAAGGACATTCAACAGTAGAATCTGTCTATTGATGGTGGAAGCATCAAAATGATACTTTAGAGTCAGGTTCCAGTGGGGCAGCAGAATTGTTGTGGACATCTTCGCAAACACATCAGATACTAAGCGGCCATATGTGGGAAACTGATGAAATAAAATATGATACATTCCAAACTTGGACTGATTATCAACAAGCAGAGCTAATCTCTCTGAATGTGTCGAACCCTACACAAGATGTGGCACTATGGTCTTATGCAGGGGCTGAGAATACTAGGACTTTATTTAATTTAATTTTAATTTTTTTTTTGCTTTTTGGGTCGCACCCAGCAATGTTCAGGGGTTACTCCTGGCTCTGCACTCAGGAATTACTCCTGGTGGTGCTCGGGGGACCGTATGGGATGCCGGGATTGAACCGGAGTCGGCCGCATGCAAGGCAAACGCCCTACCCGCTGAACTATCGCTCTGGCCCCATGAATACTAGGACTTTAAACAACCGTGGAAGGTCATAGTTGTGAGTGGGGGGCAGAGTGATAGTACAGTGGGTAGGGGCACTTGCCCTGCATGTGGCCAATACAGGGGGCCAGTCCACATGGATCTCTGGCAGTCCATATGGTCCCCCGAGCCTGCCAGGATTGATTCCTAAGCACAGAGTCAGGAGTAAGCTTTAAACATCACCAGGTGTGGCCCCCAAAATAACAAATAATAAACTTAGTGAGTAACTGTCGGGGATGCCGCTGGGGTCCCCCGACAGTGTCAGGACAAAAGTTCTCTTCTACCTCCGAGGACGCCAGGGAACGACGCAGTTCCAAAAAGTCTTTTTTTTTTTTTTTTTTTTTTTTTTTGCTTTTTGGGTCACACCGGCAATGCTCAGGGGTTTCTCCTGGCTCTGCACTCAGGAATTACTCCTGGCGGTGCTCGGGGGACCATATGGGATGCCGGGATCGAACCCGGGCTGGTATGGGCCGGCTGCGTGCAAGGCAAACGCCCTACCCGCTGGGCTATCGCTCCGGCCCTCCAAAAAGACTTTTAATAGTACAAAAATTATTCCACAGTAATGAAAGAACTCTAGCTCTAGTACGAACTTGGACCATACAAAAAAGCCTAAGTCTCCCACTAAAGAGAGAGGATCTCACCCGAGAGGAGTCCTACCCAAAAAAGGAGTAAAGGCGGAGGGGCCTCAAGTCAGTCCCCCTATATACACCAAAGTAATCCGATCCACATCCGGACTTCCCTCTCGTCACAACTCCACCCAGCAGATCAGACTATCACAGCCCGGATCATCGACAGCCACCCTGCAGCAGTTTTTTTTTCAGTCCGGCCCAGGTATGCTGAACCAGAGACTCTCAGACATGGGGCAGAGCTGCTACTTGCTCTCCCTGTGCCCAGCTGCTCGTGAGGCGCCTGGGAGGCATGGCGGGTTCTAGCCCTGGCCTGCCATCCCAGCTGAGCCTCACAACAAGCCAGACCACCCTCCCCACTCCATGGGGCCCGCCATTTTCCACATCCGGACTTCCCTCTCGACACAACTCCACCCAGCAGACCAGACTATCACAGCCCTGCTCACGCGGCCACTATCGGCCACGCGGTTTATCAATAAATGCTTTATTTAGAGGTGAGTACAACATTATGCTACCCGCACAGCAAGCCCAGCAAGCTGCTCGTGTAGTATTTGATATGCCAAATACCAGTAACATTTATATTAGGTCATTCCCGTGACCTAATATAATTGTTTGAGGCTCTTTATGTTCCTGGAGCGGGCGGATGCCTATGGGTTCTACTAGCATGAGACGGGACATATGGAGATATTACTGGTGCCTGCTCTAGCAAATAGATGATTAACGGGAAGATAGTGATAGTGAATCCAATCTGTGACAGGGAGGGTCGTGTCAACAAAGAGCCCTAAACAGATTGTAGAAGGCGGTGCCACACCCTATTACAGGTATAAACAAAGGTTATGCCAAGGACTAATCCTTTCTACCAAGATTATCTCTTATGTAAAACACTGGAAAGAGAGAGAGAGAACTGGTATAAAGTAATACATCTTAATTTTATGAGCTTTATGTAATCTAGATGGTACCCAAAAGGTCCTTCTTATTTATTATCTGCACCAGGGTGATTCTGAGTATCTTTTCTCCGTATACTGAAAGGGTCACACTCGCCTGCTTGAGAGCAAACTAGTATGATCCTTCCTATAATCTTCCTATAGTCTCAACGTAGCCAGGGTGGTAGTCTCCTGGTAAATTTTAACTGTCCCACACTGGGTGCAGTGGGTATAAAGAGTTGCTGTGCCCAATCTAGAAAACATAGAAGTCTTAGTAGATGTATAAGTCAGAAGTTATTCAGAGTCAAGGTGACTTCTGTAACTGCCACACCCTCTAGCAGTGTTTACATAGAAGAGAGGTCTCATTAGAATGAACCTTGGCTTAAGTAGATTAAGCTGGGAGTGGGCAAAACAGCAAAGCTCCCAAACTAGCTAAACCTGTCATCTAACAAGTAACCAAATCAAAAAGAGACAAAAAGCACAATTAAAAACATCATATTCTTTATGAAATATTGAAATCAAATTTCATATCAGTACAACAAAAAGGGGCGGAGCAATACCACAGCGGGTAGGACATTTGCCTTGCATGCGGCCAACCAGGTTCAATCCCTAGCATCCCATATGGTTCCCTGAGCACCGCCAGAAGTGATTTCTGAGTGCAGAGCCAGAAGTAACCCCTGCACATCATCAGGTGTGAACCAAAAAAGCCAAAACAAAATTTTTTTAAAAAAATTACTCAAAAAATTCAAACAAATCTGCACAATGTAGAAATATTTAAAGGGTGTAAAAGGAATGAGGACATTGTAATATCCTGACATGGAAAATTCATTTGATAATAAACATGATCCAGGTCAGGAAGGGCTTACCACAGACTACTAAGGGGGCAAGTCTCCATAGAAAAGGACAGGGAGCTATTACTTTAAATATTTCTACATTTTTTGAGGTCACACCCTGCAATGCTCAGGGGTTACTCCTGGCTCTGCACTCAGGAATTACTCCTGGCTGTGCTCGGGGACCATATGGGATGCTTGGGATCAAACCCGGTCAACTGCATGCAAAGCAAGTGTCCTATCCGCTGTACTATCACTTCAGTTCCTCTCTCTTGTCTTAAAAAAAGATTTATCAGTAGGGGCTGGAGTGATAGTACAGTGGGTAGGGTTTTTTTTCTTACATGCTGCCAACTTGGGTTTCTCCCTGGCATCCCATGTGGTCCCCCTGAGCACTGCCAGGAGTAATTCCTGAGAGCAGAGCCAGGAGTAATCCCTGAACACCACTGGGTATTGCTCCCCCAAATCAGTATTTTATTGAAGAACTATGAAAGAGGAGAGAGAAAGAGTCCCTTAAAGTAAGAGAAATTACATATCCTGAGCTGGAATACTCAATTCCAGGATAGAGCATATTCCCTGTCTTTTTTTCTGTTTTTCTTTTACTGTTTCTCAGTCTTCATTCCTCCCACCCCCACCTTGATGCTGCCCCAGCCTGATCCCTAATCAATTTTGGCCCGAGGGACTGGAGAAATAGTACAGTGGATAAGGCACTTGCCTTGTACTTGGCCAACCTGGGTCTGATCCCTGACACCCTATATGGTCCCCAGAAGCAGGATATGCAGTGTCAGGTGAAAGTAGAGCTGGGAATAAGCCCTGGGCACCACTGGGCCCCCAAACCAAAAAGCAAACACTTTTGACCTGAAGTTTTAGAACTAGTTTTGGAACTAGTTTGGAAAGGGTGCTCTTCTCTCTTTCTCCTCTCCTGTGCACTGCCACTGGAGGAGATTTGATTAATCACCAAGTTCTCTTCTTGCTCAAGAGTTTTAAGTGTCATTGCACTGCTTTTGAGAAAAGTGTAAATACCTTATCTAAGAATATATGGCTTCCCCCCTTTTTTAAGTTTTTGGGCCCCATCAGTGGTGCTCAGGGCTTACTCCTGCCTTAGTCTTAATCCTGGCTCCACCCATAGGGATCACTCCATTTAGAGTGCTGGGGGTCAATCCATTGAGTGCAAGCAAGTGCCCTTCTCCTCTGTACTAGCTCAGCTCTGCTGTTTGTAAATTTCATGCCAACCTGATTAGATTTCAGTTCTGTTATTTATTAACCATATAACCTTAGAACAAATATTGGATCTTTCTGAGCCCAAGTTTCTTTATCTGTTAAAAAGAAAGAATGGAGGAGGGAAGGAGAAACTAAAGAAGGTAAGGGAGAAAGGGAGGATGGAAGGAAGCAAAGAGGCTATAATAAGATAAATCTTCTAGCAAAGGAGATTACAATTGAATGACTGCCATGTCCCCCGCCCCCCCGTAATCAGGAGTGGTTGCTACTCCTTACTCCATTGACATAAACTTGGCCATTAATTGGTTCGGTCAGGAAATAGAAATAAGTCACAATGTGCAAGTCCCAACCTAGGCGTTGAGATCTCTCATGCTTTCCATTATTACTCTTGAAATTTCAGCCTCCAAATAAGGATGGGACAATCATTAGTGCTTTACATTCTTGAAAATGGTCCCAGTGGAAGTTGCTATAGGAAAGTCTAGTCTGTGATAAGAATATTTTGGAGAGGCAGAGACTGTACAGGGGGAAGTTCCATTTCTACTCTGCATAATCCCCCAAACATTGCAGGGGTCACTCCTGAACACAGAATCAGGAATGGATCCTGAACACCATCACATGTGGCTTCCCCAAATTCCCCATAAAAATAATATTTGAGGGTTAGGGAATCTGTCTCAGCAGAAGATGGTTGATTTCTAGCACTAAAACTTGATTCCTTGCACTAAAAATAAAACATTTCCCAATCCAAGGTTTTATTTATTTATTTTTTTGGCTTTTTTGGGTCACACCCGACGACGCTCAGGGGTTACTCCTGGCTCTGCACTCAGAATTACTCCTGGCAGTTCTTGGGGACCATATGGGATGCCGGGGATCGAACCCGGGCCGGCATAGGCCAGCCAGGTGCAAGGCAAACGCTCTATCCGCTGGTCTATCGCTCCGGCCCCCAAGGTTTTATTTTTGTATTGTAGAGTTCAGAACTTTCGTTTTGCTTTGGGGGGCACATCTGGAGGTTTTGGAGTGTACTCCAGACTCTCTGCTTGGGGGTCATTTCTGGTGGCACTCCAGGGACTATGTGGTGGTATTGGGGCTCTAACCCAGGCCTATGGCAAGCATGCACTCAACCACTGAGCTTTTTCTCTGGGTCTTAGAGCTTGGGTTTCAATTATATATTTCACAAAACAGGATGAGAATGTTGTACCTATTTAAGGAAGCAATAGCTGTATCAAAATTCCATCATCTGCTTGATCCCAGAAGAATGAAAGACACACTTAGGGGGACATAATTTTGGAGTCATGCCTAGCAAAGACCTGTAGCATCTGGAGTCAAACCCTAAATAATTGCAGATGAGATAGGAGATCTCAACAAGCTAGGGATCAAACCTGGCCTCCTGACTGCAAAGCTTGCACCCTAACCTTCTGAACTAAAGGTTATTATTTTTTTTTAAGCGTGGTTCAGGTGGGGGGCATAGGCCCACACCTATCAGTGCTTAAGACCTGTTCCTGGTTCTGTGCTCAGTAATAACCTCTAGAAACACTCAACAGACCATATACGGTACCTGGGATTTAATTTGGGCTGGAGGGATACGAGGCAAGTGCCTTAACATCTATTCTCTCTGCTCCTATAAAGGATTTTTTTCTTGGGGGTGTGGGGGCACACCCAGATACTCCTGGCTCTGTGCACAGGCATCATTTCTGAGAGGGCTCAGGAGATCATATGGGGTGCCAGGTACTAAGCCAGGTTGGCAGAGAACAAAGCAAGCACTCTACCCACTGTACTATCTCTCTGGTCCCTACAAAGCTTATTTATTATTTATTTTGGCTCTTTGGGTCACATCTGGCTGTGCTCAGGAATTGCTCCTTCTCTGTGTTAGGTTGGCTACTTGCAAAGCAAAGGCACTACCCATTGTGCTGGGCAGAAGGCCCCAAGAGAATATGGGGGAAGATTATTCCCAGTAGAGCGTACAGAAGGGTAGCCTGTAAGGTAGGCTCATGCATCATGGCTTTGAGAACCAGCGGTAGATGTGGTGACTGGGCTGAGTAAGCAGGAGGAAAGTGAAACCACGCATGACTTGCGCTCTGCTCTGAGTGAGGTAGGGGACAGTAGAGGGTTGGGCCAGAAGGAAGACAGGATCTGCTTTGCATTTTATACGGTCTTTCCAGGTGCCAAAAGTAGAAGAAATGAAATGGAGATAAGGCCAGAAGCAAGGAGACTAGGAAAAGGCCCCTGGCATATGCCAGGCTGAAGCTAGTGTCCGTTTAAAACAAAGACAGATTATGGTATTACTTTGAAGGTTAAGGATGGTATGGAGTGTTTGAGAAAGAAAGGAATCAAGGATGATCCTAAGGTTTTATATCAGAGGAGGCAAAGAATGAATAGCCATTATTAACTGAGATGAAAAAAGCCAGAGGAGGAGAATTTGCAAGGAGGGGAGGAGGGAGGAATTAGTAGCTCCAGATTGCATTTGTTCCATTTGTGGTCCCTGTCACACTTCCAAGTGGACCTGCCTCATTAGAAGCTGACTGTATGGCTCTGAGCTCAAGAGAAAGATCCAGGCTGCTCAGTGTAGTTTCAGGATTTGGTACAGAATGAATTGGGTTCCTGGAAATTTAAAGGTTGAAACCCTATGTCCCTGTGTGAATGCATTTGGAGAATGGCCTTGAAGGACGTAATTAAGATTTAATGTGGTGCTAGGAGGGGCAGAGTAACTTTTAATTCTACAGGGCGTGGGTTTTTAGAAGGGACATCAGAACACTGTCCACCAGAGTGCAAAGGAAAGGCCACACGAGGACATGAGGAGAAGCAGCCAGCCAGGATTCAAGCTTGTTGGCACCTTGAACTTGGAATTCCAGCCTCTGGAACTGTGAGAAATAAAAATAAGTTCCTTCTTTTAAGTCACACAGTGTCTTAACTCTGGCCACCCCATCAGTCTAATAAGAAAGTCATCAATGTAGAAATGGGTTTTGAAGTCATGAGCCTGGGTGTCATCTCCGGGGCTGGGAGCAGAGACAGACAAGAGAAGGTCAAGGGCTGAGCCCAGAGCACCCGATGATAGAGACAAGCAACCAACAAAGATGCTGAGAAGAAGCAGTCCGTGAAGTGTGCCCTGGGAACCAAGTAAGGAAAACATTTCAAAGGGAGAAAATTGATGATCTGTGGCAAATGCTGCTGAGAGGTCAAGAAAGATGAAAACAGAGAAGTGATTTAGCAAAGTGGAGGGCATTTGTGCCTCAACAGGAGAGAGTTTAGGCAGAATGACGGGAGCAGGTCCTTGACTGATGTGAGGTTAAGGAATACTAAAGTAATACAGTATCCTTAAATTTACTGTAAGTTTATAGCAAATATGTACACACATGTGCATATGCGCATATGTGAAAATACATACTGAAATCTCTTTTCTTTTTTCTTTTCCCAAATTTTATTACACCACTTTTAGACATACAATTGCAAGATGCTCATGTAGAGCCTTGGTTCTACAGTGTTCCAACACCCATCCCTCCACCCGAACCCATCTCCCATCACCAATGTCCCCACCTCCCTCCCCGCTCCCACACCTCAACTACCTGGCGGGTTCTGTATGTCTTTTCTCTCCTCTCTATCTCTCCCTCCGCCAAACTTTCCCACACATCGTAGAATGCAGTACATTAAAGGACATAACTGTTTCCACTAGTTTGATGGACCGCACAACTTAGGGGGCTTCATGGTCAGCATCTGGACAGCGAAAGTGGCGGCTAGTATGGTGGGCGAGTCTCATCCGGCTGCTTCCGCAACCTCCCAGAGGTAATGGGCCCACTCCCAAAACCCATCTGTCCTCCTGGGAGCCCCATGGTCAGCTGAGCCAGGGGAGAATGGAGTTCCAGCTTCCCCAGCCGCTTTGAGACTGCATGCTATGGCTGGTCGCCCCAGGGCAGCTCTGAAATCTCTTTTCTAAAGTAGAATGTCAACTAATAAACAGAGAAGAATGGGAATTAGGAAATAACTATTTGGCATCTGCATAGTACCCATATCAGGAAAGAGAATTATTGGGGCCGGAGCGATAGCACGCGGGTAGGGCATTTGTCTTGCTTGCGGGTTGACCCAGGTTCGATCCCCAGTGTCCCATATGGTCCCCTGAGCACCGCCAGAAGTAATTACTGAGTGAAGAGCCAGGAGTAACCCCTGAGCGTCACCAGGTGTGACCCAAAAAAGCAAAAAAAGAAAGAAAGAAAGAAAATTATTAATGGGGTGGGGTGGGGTGAGGTAGAAAGAGTCCAGCAGTTAAGGCACTTGTCTTGCCCAGGGCCAACCTGGTTTCACACCAGGGCCCACCTGGGTTTGATCCCCAGCATCACATATGGTGCCCTGAACACTGTCAGAAGTAATCCTCGAGTGGAGAACAGGATTAAGACCTGAGCACCAGTAGGTATGGTCACAAAACAATAACAAAACCGAAGAAAAAGAGTCATAAATGGATGATGGGCTAAGATTAGAGGAGAAGCAGAATATGCGTATAGTCTTAGAGTATCTTAGAGTATCTTTATAGTCTTAGAGTATCTGTATAGTCTTAGAGTATCTGTATAGTCTTAGAATGTCTTAGAGTATCTTTATAGTCTTAGAGTATCTGTATAGTCTTAGAATATCTTAGAGTATCTTTATAGTCTTAGAATATCTGTATAGTCTTAGAGTATCTTTCACAAGCTACTTAGTCATTGCTAAGATGACGTAGTAACGTGGCCGTGGGAGCTCAGCAGACATTACATCCACCAAGTGCCTAGAGCGAGTGTTGCCAGAGTGCAGTGTTTCGCTGGCGTCTTCTCGAGGCAGCAGAGAGAAACAGCATTTCTTTAGTAGAGCTGCTGGCCAGTGGTTTTTTTTTTTTTTTTCTTTTTGGGTCACACCCAGCGATGCTCAGGGGTTACTCCTGGCTCTGCACTCAGGAATTACTCCTGGAGGTGCTCGGGGACCATATGGGATGCCAGGGATTGAACCCGGGCCGGCATGGACCGACCGCGTGCAAGGCAAACGCCCTACCCACTGGGCTATCGCTCTGGCCCCTGGCCAGTGTTTGACGGGAGGGGTGGGAAAGTGGCTCAGGAAAGGGTGTGCCTGGCGTGTGTGCAGTCTGCGTTTGATGCCCTGCCCTGCAAAATGATTAAAAAAAAAATGTTTAAGCGACTTTAGATGGTCCCAAAGTGAGGAATAGTTCTACAGTATGACCCGTCTGTGCTCCTTAAAAGTATCCAGGATAGGGCCCGTCACCTCTGGGGGGTTCCTGGAAGCAGCCGGATGAGACTTCGCCCATCACACTAGCCACCATTTTCGCTGTCCGGACGCTGGGAAACTGCCTCACCACCAGATCAACAGAGCAAAACCAGTTCGACCCAGGTAGGCGGCTCCCAGAAGCGGGAATCACTGGGAATTCGTCAGATGGAGTCAGGGTTCGGCCATTCCCCTCTCCATTGTGTCGAGCCTGGTGGCCCCGCCCAGGAGCTGCCCGGGGCCATCGGCCATAACATGAAGCTGCTGGGGAGGCTGGAACTCGGCTCGCCCGGGGCCCAGCTGAAGAGGGGACCCCCAGGAGGGCAGACGGGTTTTGGGAGTGGGCCCGTCACCTCTGGGGGTCCCGGAAGCAGCCGGATGAGACTCGCCCATCACACTGGCCACCATTTTCGCTGTCCGGATGCTGGGAAACTGCCTCACGACCAGATCAACAGAGCAAAACCAGTTAGAGCCCGAGTACGCACGGCCGCTTGCAGCCGTGCGGTCCATTAAAATAGTGGAAACAGTAATGTCTTTTAATGCACTGAATTCCACAAAGAGCAGGAAAGTTTGGCGGGAGGGAGAGATAAAGAGGAGAGAAATGACATACAGAACCCGCCAAATAGTTGAGGTGTGGGAGGGGGAGGGAGGTGGGGACATTGGTGATGGGAGATGGGTTTGGGTGGAGGGATGGGTGTTGGAACACTGTGGAACCAAAACTCTACATGATCATCTTTCAATTGTATGTCTAAAATGGTGTAACAATATTTGGGGGGGAAAATAATAAAATAAAATAAAATCGGAAAAAAAAAGTATCCAGGATATGAAAGACAGAGACTGAGGAATAATTCTAGATTATGGAAACAATATTCAATGGGTCATCCTATACTGGGAAAAAAAGACTTTCTTCTGCCAAAAAGTATCACTATATCACTGTCTTCCCATTGTTCATCGATTTGCTCGAGTGGGCACTAGTAACATCTCCATTAGTCCTGTCACAAGCAAGTGTAACCCAAGGGCATCTACTTGCTCCAGGGACAGGAGGAGCCTGAAACCATTCTTCAGGTCATGGAACTGAGGTCCATAATTGTTACTAGTTTTTGGCATAACTGGTAATTAAAACACGGGTAGCTTGCCAGGCTTTACGTGTAGGTGGTATAGACTCAGTAGAAGGCTCTCAACTCGAGCATTTACTGATGAAACTTAAAGGGGGAAGATCAGGTTTTCTCTTGGATGGAGCTCTGAGGAACTATGGAGTCTGGATGTTGAGAATGACTGACTACATGATGTGTGGTTTGCTCTGGCTTCTTGCTAGGCTTACTGGTATCAGTTAAAATCTGTCTAGAACTGTTTACTATGTATAAATGTGAAAGAACTTGGGAAGAACCTTATGCTAAAATCAGCATCCTCTAAAAAATGCGCCAAGGGACCTGTGGGTCTGGCGTGGGTGGGTCTGTCTCTTCCAGGGCAACTGGCATGGAGGCGGAGGAAAGGGCAGGGCCCAAAACTCCACTCCCAGTCTGGCCAGCATGGTCTCTCCCCGCTCATGAGAGCAAACCCGTGGAGCAATGTTGGACTCAGCCAGGGTGGGCCGAGGCCCCTTACCGGGAGGTCAGCTCCATGGGTTGCTTCCACATAGGGCCAGCCGAGCAGTGCAGCTGTGGGTCCGAAGTGGATGGGTCTGGATCTCTTCCGGGGTTGCAAATAAGCTGAGTCTGGCGTGGGTGGGTCTGTCTCTTCCGGGGCAACTGGAGCTTTTTTTTTTGCCCCAAAAAGTATATGAATTGTGAAATTTAGACAGAATGTGCAGGCTAGCACATACGTTTAGGTCAATGTAAAAATCACTGATTTTGTTGTATGAGTGTCCTTATACTTGGGAAGCGCACTGGTCTCTTGGGATAACGGGGCTCACGTCTGTAATTGACTGTGAACATGTTTGGAAGGCTGGAGGGTGGCCGTGAGTGGACACAGTGAGGAGACAAAGTGGCAGAGGTAAACAGAGGTGACAAAATTTGTGTGACAGCTATTGCATTTTTATATTATTTTTTCTAACACAGTGAGAAAAGGCAATTTTTTAAAAATTGTCAAACACCCTAACCTCTGGACTATCTATCCAGCCCTTTCACTTAATCACTTGAATCCCGTTATTCATCGATTTGCTCGAGCGGGCACCAGTAACATTTCCATTGGACCCTATCACGTGCCATTGTAGCCCAATGGCATCTGGTTGATTCAGGAATATGAAGAGCCTCAAACCGTTCCTTCAGGGTCTTGACAAGGAAGTCTGACCATCTTGTAGGTGGGCTACCACGTGATCTTTTGACATCCCGTGGGATCCAGTCGGTAACGGCTCTAGTCCAGTGGTCGTCTCCAAATCACATTACATGTCCAGCCCATCTGATTTTCGATGCCTTGGCAACGAGACAGCATCCCTGATTCTGGAATAGCGACGGAGGTCAGAACTCTGGATTACTTCTCTCACTTGAGTGAGGCGTGATATTCCAAGCATAGCTCTTTTGGTTCCTCTCTGGGAGACCGGAATAGCATTCTCATCCTGCTTTCGTAGGGCCCAGGTCTCTGAGGCGTATGTTAATGCAGGGAGAACGGTGGAGTCAAAGAGATGTGTCCGGAGCCGGAGGTTCTTTGTCCTTTTAGCTATTTCTTCAATGCCTTTGAAGGCATTCCATGCCGCTCTCTTCCTCCCTGCGCAGCTCAGGTTTTAGGTCGTTCATCATGTTGATTTCTCGACCTAGGTACGCATAACTGCTGCATTCAGAGATGTTTGTTCCATTGAGAGTGAATGGGGCCTCTGGAACTAGTTCATTTTTCATAAACATGGTTTTCTGTAGATTCAACTGTAGACCTATCTTTCCACATTCTCGGTCGAAGTCAGCCAGCATTTGTGCCGCTTGGCTAATGTTTGGTGTTATTAGAACGATGTCATCAGCAAAGCGGAGGTGGTGTAGTTGCCGACCATCTATCTTCACTCCCATTCCTTCCCATTCTAATTGTTGCATGATGTTCTCGAGGGTGGCGCTGAAGAGTTTTGGTGAAATGGTATCACCCTGTCGAACCCCTCTTTTTTTTAATATTTTATTACACCACCATGTGATATACAATTACAAAGATGTTCATGTTTGGGTTTCAGTCATACAGTGTTCCAGCACCCATCCCTCCACCAGTGCCCATTTCCCCCACCAATGTCCCCCTTCCCTCCCCCTCCCCTAGCCTGCCTCTATGGCAAGTTCTTTATCTCTTCTCTCTCTCTCTCTCTCTCTCTCTCTCTTTCTTTCTCTCTTCTCTTACACATTGTGGATTGCAATACATACATTTAGAGATTATCATGTATATCTTTTTTCCTATATTCAATGCTCAGTTCTAGGCTGGTATTATCACTTTTGACAAATATTAGCACACTGTTCCCTTCTCTGTCTTACCTAACCGCTGATTCCCAAATGTTTGTAGTAGATTCCACCTTTTTTTTTTAATTGAAAGATGCTCATGTAGAGTTTTGGTTCTACAGTGTTCCAACACGCACCCTCCACCCAAACCCATCTCCCATCACCAATGTCCCCACCTCCTTCCCCCCTCCCGCACCTCAACCACTTGGCGGGTTCTGTATGTCATTTCTTTCCTCTTTATATCTCCTTCCCAACAAACTTTCCTGCTCTTACGTGGAATACAGTGCATTAAAAGACATTACTGTTTCACTATTTTAGTGGACCGCCGCATAGCGGCAGCGCAACCTGGACTCGAACTGGTTTTGCTCTGTTGATCTGGTCGTGAGGCAGTTTCCCAGCGTCCGGACAGCGAAAATGGTGGCTAGTGTGATGGGCGAGTCTCATCCGGCTGCTTCCGGACCCCCCAGAGGCGACGGGCCCACTCCCAAAACCCGTCTGCCCTCCTCGGGGTTCCATGGTCAGCTAGGCCCGGCGCGAAGCTGAGTTCCAGCCTCCCCCAGCCGCTTGTGAGACTCTGAATGTGCTGGCCCGCGGGTAGCTCCTGGGCGGGGCCACCAGGCTCGACAAAATGGAGGGGGAAAGGCGACCACACCTCCATATGATGACTTCCCAGTGATTCCTGCTTCTGGGAGCCGCCTACCTGGGCTTGAACTGGTTTTGCTCTGTTCATCTGGTCGTGAGGCAGTTTCCCAGTGTCCGGACAGCGAAAATGGTGGCTAGTGTGATGGGCGAGTCTCATCCGGCTGCTTCCGGGACCCCCAGAGGCGACGGGCCCACTCCCAAAATCCGTCTGCCCTCCTCGGGGTTCCATGGTCAGCTAGGCCCGGCGAGCCGAGTTCCAGCCTCCCCAGCCGCTTGTGAGGCTCTGAATGCTGGCCCGTGGGCAGCTCCTGGCGGGGGCCACCAGGCTCGACAAAATGGAGGGGGGGAAAGGGCGACCACGCCTCCATCTGACGACTTCCCAGTAATTCCCGCCTCTTGGAGCCGCCTACCTGGGCTCGAACTGGTTTTGCTCTGTTCATCTGGTCGTGGTGGCTAGTGTGATGGGCGAGTCTCATCCGGCTGCTTCCGGGACCCCCCACAGGCGACGGGCCCCCTCCCAAAACCCGTCTTCCCTTCTCGGGGTTCCATGGTCAGCTAGGCCCGGCGCGAGCCGAAGTTCCAGCCTCCCCAGCCGCTTGTGAGGCTCTGAATCTCGAACCCCTCTTTTGACATCAATGATCACTTCTTTGTAGAATGGTGAGATCCTGGTGGTGAATCCGTAATACAGCTCAAGAAGGATCTTGATATATTGGGTTTGAACACCCTGTTTGGCTAGGGCTTCGATGACTGCTTCAAATCAAAGTCTTTATGTAAAGAATCAAAGTCTTTATGTAAATCAATGTACGTGAGACAGAGCGGCATCTTGTACTCCCTACAAACCTCAATGAGTTTGGTTACTGTGTGGATATGGTCGATTGCGCTGAATCCTTTCCGGAAGCCTGCTTGCTCGCATGGTTGTCCTCCATCTAGTGTTCTGCTAATCCTGTTCAGGATGACTCGTGTAAACAGCTTGTAGATGACGGACAACAGGCAGATGGGTCGATTGGCGCTGAATCCTTTCGGAAGCCTGCTTGCTCGCATGGTTGTCCTCCATCTAGTGTTCTGCTAATCCTGTTCAGGATGACTCGTGTAAACAGCTTGTAGATGACGGACAACAGGCAGATGGGGCGATAGTTGCCGATGTCGTGAATGTCTCCCTTCTTGAACAGTAGAACTGTCCTGCTGGTTTTCCATTGGGAGGGCACCTTGCATTCAGACAGGTAGTGTGTGAAGAGCCGAGCTAGTGTATTGATGAGTACCAATGGCAGATTCTTCAGGTGTTTGGGTCTGACTTTGTCTGGGCCTGGTGCTGTTCCCTTCTTTACCGACGAGATGGCATGTCAGATTTCAGAAGGGAGAACGTTGGGAATGACATATCCATCCTGTGGAATTTGGTATGTGGGCAGGTGGATGTGGCTATCAAAGAGATTTGAGTAGAAGTCCTGGATAATCTTCTCCATTGCCTTTCTGGAAGATGTGATAGATCTATCAGGGCGTCGGAGGGCAGTCGTCTTGGTCTTATAGTTGGCGAAGGACAGGCAGGCAGTGCGAATGCTTTTCCCGGCTTCTGCTGCATCTTCCAGTATTTCTGCTCTTCTGTCTTTGAGGTCTTCTTTCATCGCTTCTCTGCACTGTTTAGCAAGCTTGGATGTTAGCATTTGGTCTCCTGAGGCTCGCGCCTTGCCATGTTGGCGAATGAGCTCGAGAGTTTCTGAAGACAAGTGTCCTTTTGTGTCTTTCTCTCTCTCGGCATTCTTCGCACAATCATGGAGGTGTATTCTTCATCGATGTCGTCAATGACGGTATCTTCCCATGTTGCTGCAATAGTGGCAAAGAGTTCCCAGTTGGTGGTCGTTCTGGGAGTTCTCTTCTTTTTTTTTTGGTCACACCCAGCGATGCTCAGGGGTTACTCCTGGCTCTGCACTCAGGAATTACTCCTGGCGATGCTCGGGGGACCATATGGGATGCCGGGATCGAACCCCAGGCCGGCACAGGCCGGCCGCGTGAAAGGCAAATGCTCTACCCGCTGACTATCACTCCGGCCCCGGGAGTTCTCTTCTTAAACTTTGCAGCCTTTTCTCCCCCATTGCGGGAAGTAGAATTTTGCACAAGGGAGACGGTGGTCCGATCCTGTTTGGAATTTGGGGACGACAGCAACATCGGTCAGGCAAAACCGTCGATTGAAGATGATGTGGTCAATTTCATTTGTGGAACTGTCCGCCAGGAGATTCCCATGTCCAACGTTTCGCTTCAGCCTTCTGGAACTGTGAGTTCCCATGAGTGGTCTTGGTCGAGCAGGATGAACTCAGATAGTCTCTCACCCTGTTCGGTTCCATTCTAGGCCATGGGTCCCAATGTGGAGTTCTTCAGCCGATCTTCTCGGTCCTATCTTGGCATTAAAGTCACCAACTATGATCTTGTAGAAGGTGTGATCTTTTTTATAGAACTCCTCCAATTCCATGTAGAATTTCTCAATTTCATCTTCTTTGTATGTGGATGTTGGTGCATAGACAATGAAGATAGAAATTGCTGGCAGTGGACCACATCTCTTCAAGTGTAATCATCCTATCCAGTTTGTTAGGCATTCAAATGAATCAATGTTGATGGCCATGTTCGTGTTGACAAGGACACCAACGCCATCGACGCCTCTTTTGTCGCATGTTCCAAGGAACAATTCTTCTCCGGTGTCAAATACAGCATGATGTGACTGGCGCCTCCTAGTCTCAGTCAGACCAATGATGTCGTTACTTGATCTTTTGCGCTTGCACCATCAGATCCTCAATATATGCTTCTGATGCCAGCGTACGTGCATTGAAAGTACAGACAGTCATTTTAGTCCTTCTTCGTTTTGGCAGCCTAGGATGGCCGTGAAATTTTATCAGGCACTGCTTGTTCGCCTTTCTTACTGCTGCCGTATTAAGGGCTCTTTCGGGGTCAGGAAAATAAACATCTCTGTTACTGGTTTTGACATATCGAACACCCATCGGACAGCTTGTCAGGCTCTGCTGTGTGGGCACTATATTCTCATTACTTTGTGGGGCTCTCTCAGAGGGGTGGGTAGAATATTCACGGTAATTTGGAGGTATATTGCGCGGCCGCTGGCACCCGCAACTGAGAAAAGCTGGTTTCTGCTCTGCCGGGTGTATCTGTGTCTTAGGCTCAAGCATTCCTGGGCTTGAAATACTCTCCTCTGAAGGGCGGGTCTCTGCAGGGTGGGTCCTTGTAGGCTGGTTTTCTGACAAGCCGGGCTGGAGACTGGATTAATCTGCTGGATGGAGATTTTACGAGCTTGGAGTATGGATTGTGAATATCGCTACAAACAAGGTGTGGGGGGTTTCTCTGGGCTCTTCCGAGGCTCTATCGCGATGGTGGACTCGGGTCGGAAGTTGCTCTCGTGGTCCAGGGAATGTAGGGGGTTCAATGGGGAAAGCTGGTTTCTGCTCTGCCGGATGTATCTGTGTCCCTATTTAAAATTAAGGCAGACCGCAACTAAGCAATCACCTAAAAAATATGGTCCAGAGCAGGGCTTCAGAGCACTTT
Organism: Cryptotis parvus; assembly: GCA_021461705.1. NCBI lineage: Eukaryota > Metazoa > Chordata > Mammalia > Eulipotyphla > Soricidae > Cryptotis > Cryptotis parvus. The sequence goes on along the minus strand of JAJIBD010002500.1, from coordinate 143,114 downwards.
AAATAGGACAGTTCCTGCAAGACAGTAAGCTGTGGGACAAAGTCAAACAACTGGGTTTCTTGAGTGGCTCCTTGGTGACAATACACTGAGGTATACTGACGCTAGGGGGGCCATGGCGGGGGCTCTGAGGGAAAGACTTGTTGCTGGGAATCTTTGGTGGATACATTCTGTTTTAGGTCCCCTATGGACATTTGATAATCTACTAATTGTTTTGGTGGCCCAGCTCCCATTCCATCCTAAGTGACAGGCAGTTCTTTTTTTTTTTTTTTTTTTTTTTTAAACATTTTATTATACCACCGTGAGATATACAATTACAACGTTGTTCACATTTGGAGGTTTCGGTCATACAGTGTTCCAGCACCCCACCCTCCACCAGTGCCCATCTCCCACTACCCATGTCCCCAATTCCCTCCCCCTCCCACGGCCTGCCTAAATGTCAGGTTCTTTATCTCCTCTCTCTCTCCCTCTCTCTCTGTCTTCCTTCTCCTACACATGGTGAGTTGAGTTGCACTACATACACTTAGAAGCCATCATTTGCATTTTTTGCCTGTATTTAATGCTAAGTTCTATGTTGGTATCAGACTTTTTGACATTTATTCACACATGTTCCCTTCTCTATCTTATCTAGCCTCTGACTCCCATGCTTGTGGAAATTTCCACTTTTGGTAAGACCACCTGGTATATTTATGTCATGCAAATAAATGCAGTCATTCTATGTCTCTCTCTTTCCTTCTGACTAATTTCACTCAACATGATTCTTTCCATGTCCACCCATTTATAGGCAAATTTCATAACTTCATTTTTCCCTAACAGCTGCATAGTATTCCATTGTGTAGATGTACCACAGTTTCTTTATCCAGTCATCAGTTCTCAGGCATACTGGTTGTTTCCAGGTTCTGGCTATTGTGAATAGTGTTTCTATGAAAATAAAAGTGCGGATTGTGTTTCCGCTGTGTGTTTTTGGCTTCCCAGGGTATATTCCCAGGAGTGGTATGGCTGGGTCAAAGGGGAGCTCAATTTCTAGTCTTTGGAGGAATGTCCATATTGTTTTCCAGAAAGGTTGTACAAGTTGACATTCCCACCAAAAATGTATGAGAGTCCCCTTTCCCGCATCCACGCCAGCACTTGTTGCTTTTATCCTTTTGGATATGGGATAGTTGGATATGGGACAGGCAGTTCTGGGTCCTTCTGTTCTGCTCTGGTCAGCTATATGACGTATGACCTTCCCTTCTGTTCTGGTCAGACTTATGGTGTCTGCCCAGCTCCCAGAATGGGCCAATCAGAGCTCCTCCTCTGGCTGCCTACCTCCCTGGTGTGGTTTCTGCGCTTAGCGACATGCTCATGCTTCTAACTTTCCCATTACTGAACTATACACCAAGATCAGGCATTTCTTTTCTTTTCTTTTCTTTTCTTTTTTTTTGCTTTTTAGGTCACACCTGGTGATGCTCCTGGCGGTACTCAGGGGACCATATGGGATGCCGGGATCGAACCTGGGTCAGCTGCTTGCAAGGCAAATGCCCTACCCGCTGTGCTATCGCTCAAGCTCCTGATCAGGCATTTCTTAATTCCAAGGGTTCAGGGATTGCAGAGCAAAAACTGCAAATGAAACCTTACATATCACTATGGAAGGGGTACAGGAGACACATGTGATCCAACTACCTTGAGACCCCCAGGATGAGCGGAGGGACCAGATTTTGATGCTCCCGAAGGAACCTTCTGATGACTTCAGCCAAGTTGAACCATCCTCAGCTTCTGACTACAACAAAAGTAAGAAAAAGAAAGTTGTCTTGAGCCATTAAATACGGAAGTGCTGCAGCAATGTTAGCCAAACAGAGTCACTGATAACACTAGTTTGGAGAGAACCCGGATGCTCTAAGTTATGCATTTTCTGTGTTAAGTAACTTTTCTACACCATCCACTTTGGAGGAAAGATAGCAAAGTTTAGAGGTTTAATGATTTCTTCAAACTTGCACAGCAGATAACGAATAAACTGATCTCAGGGTTGCTCTCTTAGCAGCCTGACTGACACTATTGTTCCCAGAGCAAAGCAAGTCATGAGGTCTATGTTGGACAGTGAATTGGGTTGTGCCAGGGTTCCCATGGCCTCCCAGTTTTCACTTAGATTTCTCTTTCTCTCCTGGCTGTCCTGGAGTCTTGGTACTCGTGTGGAAGAGATTGACCCTACCTGTCCTTCGCATGGCTGTTCATTCATAACTGCTGTTCAGTCTTGAGCACACTCAGTAGATGCTTCTAGATACTCAGTGCAGAGTGATTCTCAAGTCAGTGTGTGTGGCCTGTGCTCTGTCAAGTGAGATGAGGATGCTCCATCTGTCATCACAAGCATAATTGCTCAGAGAGACTGGGTGGGAGGGGAAGGACAGGAGAGTGCATGGAGGAAAAGTGACCTATTGGAGGAGGAAGAGTGACCCACAGGGACCGGGCCGTAGTACAGCCGGTAGGGCTTTTGCTTGCATGTGGCTGATCTGAGTTCGATCCCTGACATTCCATATGGTCCCCCACCAGGAGTAACTCCTGTGTGCAGAGCCAGGAGTAATTCCTGAGCATCTTTGGGGATTACCTCCTCCCCAAAAAACGTGTCCCCTGAAGCCAGATTGGACTATGACACGCAGATCAAGGAGGAAGAGCAACGTGCTTCAAATTCTAAGATAGGGCGTGCCTGGCTCACGGAAGGGGTCAATATGGCTTCAACGTACATGGGGTGGATAGCGGCATGATGTGGTGTTGTGGGCAATGAAACAGCAATGGGCAGGACCTTGCGTGCCACGTGGAGGAGTTTGGCTTAAGAACAATCGGGATTCGTGAAAGGTTTAAGCAAGGGAGAGACACAGTGTGATTTTACATTTGTGTAAGACCTTAGTGACTGATGGGGAGAGTGGAGGAGGGAGGTCGAGGAAGGAGGAGAGAGGAGGGCAGTGTGAGAGGAGGTGTCACGGCCTGGACACAGTAGGGATGGAGAGGAAAGGATCAGTTTGGTGTCTTGTTTCTTTATTTATTTGTTTTGGGGGCCACACATGGTAGTACTCAGGGGTTGCTCCTGGCTCTGTACTCAGGATTCACTCTTGCTGGTGCTTCCAGGACTATGAGATGCCAGGGATCGAACCTGAGTTGACCACATGTAAGGCAAGTGCCCTACCCTATATTATTATTAAGGTTTGAAACAAATCAATTTAGGATCTGTTTGTGCCCCACTACGTTTTCCCACTGTACCAGCTGAGCTACCGAAGGGACAAATTTGGGATCTGTTTGGGGGTTGGAGTCTGCCTCAGAGAAACTGAGACCTGTGCTTCTGAGGAGGGCCCCAGCTCTTCTAGCCCATTAGGGGCACTCAGATCCTTTTGCCAGGTTCAGTGACAGGCAGGAGGATGGTGGTCAGGAAGGTGACTTCCTGCTTTTCTTGAAGATGTGTGAGTCTCAAATTGGGCTTTGACCCAACTGGGCAAATGAAGTGTGTCCTTAAAGGGGTTGCCTTGTCACCCTCCCTTGAACTCTGGGCAGGTCACTTGCCTTGTGTGAGCCGTTGTTTCCACATATCACAGACGAGGACAGCACCTTCACACTTTGGTGAACTCACCTCATTGTACAGATGAGACAACTGGACTTCAGAGAGGGCAGTCCCAGGGCAGCCACCGAGCAAGTGACTTAGCTCAGACCGGACCCTGAACCTGAGTTCGTGCACCTGTCCTCTCTGTTCACTTCTACTGTTTTCTTTTTCCTGGTGTGTGTGTGTGTGTGTGTGTGTGTGTGCGTGTGTGTGCGTGCGTGTGTGCGTGCGTGTGTAGGATTGGACCATACCCAGCAGTGCTCAGGGGACCTTATGCAGTGCTGGGATTGCCGCAGGGTCAAGCACCTCACCCAATGTTTCATTTTTCTCACCCCTTTTGGAGGGTTCTTTTTTGTTTTGAGGCCACATCTGGCCATGCTCAAGGCTTACTCTTATCTTTACACTAAGGAATTATTCCTATAGCCAGTGCTCAGGGGACCATCGAGGGTGCCAGGGATTGAACTTGGGTCGGCTGCAAGCAAGGCAGCCTACCCGCTGTACTATTGCTCTGGCCCCTTAAGGGTTCTTCAGGTTTGGGATGCTCAGCTCATTAGCATGATCCTTCTAGGAGGTGGGGGGAGGGAATTCAGGGAGTGGGGTGCTGGGGAATTAGGGTGTGGGCTAAAGTCAGCACGCTCCTGGTATGGGAGCTTAGTGGACGTGATGGCTGGCACTCATAAATCGCTAAGCTAGCACAGTGTCCTCTCCGTGGCCAGGACCCACTGTAGCTGCAAGGCCACTGCTGCATAACCATGGGCTGAAAGCCACGGGCTCAGTGTTCCTTTAAACTGTTGTAATGCTCCTTTTCAAAAGCGAAGTTCATAAATAACCCATGAACACAGATTTTTTTTTTCCCTTTTTGGGTCACACCCGGCAATGCTCAGGGGTTACTCCTGGCTCTGCACTCAGGAATTACTCCTGGCAGTGCTGAGGGGATGCCTGGGATCGAACCCGGTCAGCCGCGTGCAAGACAAATGCCCTATCTGCTGTGCTATCGCTCCAGCCCCAAACACAAATATTTTGACAGGCGGGAATACTCACCACTATACTAACTAGGACGGCAACACAGATATTTTGAAGCATAAGCCATATCCTAATTGTATTATAAAGAAAATGAAATGAAAATAATTTAGAATCAATCAGTATGTAAATACCAGGCACCACACATAGGAAACACTACGAAGGTGGAGGAAGAGCAGCTCCAGGTGAAATGAGGAGTCTGCGGCTGAGCCCTGAGTCCTGACAATTGAATGGCACGACCCCTGCAGGGCTGGCACTGTCCCAGGCCCCGGATGTGGTCCCCGGTGTGCTCAGTTCCACCTAAAGTCCTAAGCCAAGCACTAGGCAGGAGCTTCCCCGTTTGGGGAGGAAGTTGCCTGGCAGGCCACTATATCTTCTTTCCTTTGGGCCACACTTGGTGCTCTGTGTTCACTCCTGGGGAGCTCTTAGTGGCGTGGGGAGAGTATATGGGACACGGGGATCTAACCCAGGTCAACTGTGTGCAAGGCCAGGTGCTGCCTGCTGTAACATTGCTCCAGCCTGTACCTTAAAGTCAAGCAAATGCACACTGCTGAAAATGATCAAACCAATGGGAGGGACCAGTGGTCCCAGAAGTCTGGTGGGCTGGGGAGGGGCACAGGTTGAAGAGGAAAGATGAAAGTTCTAGGACAGAGAAATGCTCTGTATGCTTCTATAGTGGGTTCTGGATTTGCCTTTGTCAAGATGTGCAGAAGGATGCCACGGATCAATCAGACACAGCACCATTATTTTTGCAAACTGAGCAGCTGAGGAGCGACATTCTTTTTTTTTTTTTTTTTTTTTTTTTGCTTTTTGGGTCACACCTGGCGATGCTCAGGGGTTACTCCTGGCTCTTCGCTCAGGAATCACTCCTGGCGGTGCTCGAGGGACCATATGGGATGCCGGGGATCGAACCCGGCCGGCATAGGCCGGCCACGTGCAAGGCAAACACCCTACCCGCTGGGCTATCACTCCAGCCCCAAGGGGAGCGACATTCTTTTGGGAGTAAAGTCCCTTGGCTGGCAAATGTTTACTGAGCTAGGAGGAAGGTGGTTATGTGCCAAGGGGAAGGGGCTGCATGCGAGAATAGAAAATCAGTTAAATTGAAAACAATTTTTTCTTTTCTTTTTTTTTTTTTTTTGCTTTTTTGGGTCACACCTGGCGATGCTCAGGGGTTACTCCTGGCTCTGCACTCAGGAATCACTCCTGGCGGTGCTCGGGGACCATATGGGATGCCGGGATCGAACCCAGGCTGGCATGGGCCGGCCGTGCAAGGCAAACGCCCTACCCACTGGGCTATCGCTCCTGCCCCTGAAAACAATTTTTCAATTTTTGATTTTGGCTTTTTGGGTCTCACTTGGTAATGTTCAAGAATTACTCCTGGCTCTGCACTCAGGAATTACTACTGGCAGTGCTTAGGGGACCATATGGGATGCTGGGGATTGAACCCGGGTTGACAAGTGCAAAACAAATGCTGTACTATCACTCTGGCCCCAACAATTTTGTCTGTGTTTTGGGCCACACCCTGTGGTACTCAGAAGTAACTACACTCAGAAATGACTCCTGGCAGTTCTTGAGGTACCGTATGGAATGCTGGAGATTGAACCTGGACTGGCCACACACAAGGCAAACATCCTGCTGTCCCTGCTGTACCATTGCTTCCGCTAGCTCCTAAACCCATTTTCTTAGCTTAATGTGTAAGCCAATCTTAGCGACTATTTTCAGAGGAGATTCATGGAGTATGTGGGTTGTGGGTTACATCACATGACCGTAAATGACCCGTGCTTGCACGCAGTCTCAGTTCCCTGGGAACATGTCAGGCTCTGTCAAAGGAGTCTGTGACTGCTTTGACCATATCATGACACCAACAAAAGCTTCAACACAAAGAATGGGCTCAGTGTGCACCACAAAGCAACACTCAGTTTTAATTCTTCAAATACAGCCGATGGATCACACTGAAGCAGGGTATTAGTGGAGAAACTGCAGGTTAGGGAGTGCACAGGCATTCAATGTCACTTCTGCGACGCTTTCCCACAGACACCTAAAACTGCTCTAAAAAAAATTTGTGTTAAAAATGAACAAAACAGGGGGCTGGAGCGATAGTCCAGTGGGTAGGCGTTTGCCTTGCACATGGCCGGCCCATGTCGGCCCAGGTTCGATCCCCCGGCATCTCATATGGTCCCCGAGCACTGCCAGGAGTGATTCCTGAGTACAGAGCCAGGAGAAACCCCTGAGCATTGCCGGGTGTGACCCAGAAAAGAAAAGAAAAAAGAACAAAACAAAACTTCCCACATATTGTATGTATTCACACGTAAACTAGAATTTGGTTCAAGGGATCGGAGACAATAGCACGCGGGGTAGGAAGTTTGTCTTGCATGCTGCCATCCCCGGCATCGCAGATGGTCCCCTGAGCACTCCCAGGAGTGATTCCTGAGTGCAGAGCCAGGAGTAACCCCTGAGCAATGCTGGGAGTGGTCCAAAAAGTAAAAACCAAAACCAAAAGCAAAAACCCCAGAGTATAGTTTCACCTATACTCATTGCCAAAGGGAGATTTGAATCCCATGGGCAGAGACGCCTGCAGAGATACCTGCTCCTCTCCTGTTTATGCCCAGGGCACCTCCTGTCCCAACTGGGGTGTGCCGTTGCTCCTGGTGGTGTTGCCCTCTTGGGAGTTTGAAACTGAACCCTGCCCTTTGTTCCTTTATTATGAAGACAGGCCTTTAGGCGTCTCAGCAGTTTGTTGCTCTTGGGTGATGGAAACGTGGCTGAGGATTTATGTCCTTCCCATGCTTGGGGAATGTCATGGTATCACTATGGACATGGCACACACTTCAGGTTCTAGAAATCTCTCTCTCTCTCTCTCTCTCTCTCTCTCTCAGTTGTGGTGGTTGGGGGAGCTTTGGGCCACACTGGCCACTGTGGAGTCTATAAACAGTGCCTGACCAAACTATCACAGCCCGGCTCGCGTGGCCGCTAGCAGCCAAGCGGTTCATCAATAAATGCTTTATTTAGAGGTGACTACAACAGTATGCCACCCGCATGGCAAGCCTGGCAAGCTGCTCGTGTAGTATTTGATATGCCAAATACCAGTAACATTTATATTAGGTCATTCCCGTGACCTAATATAATGGTTTGAGGCTCTCTATGTTCCTGGAGCAAGCGGATGTCTTTGGGTTCTACTCGTATGAGACAGAACATATGGAGATATTACTGGTGCCCACTCTAGCAAATAGATGATTAACGGGAAGATAGTGATAATGATAGTGATAAACAGTGCCAGGATAGGAACGACCTGCTTGGCATATCCCCCACCATGGCCTCCCTGACCGCCTTCACCACATGCACCGAGTGCCCTCACACGCTGCTGCCTTTCTAGCCTGCAGTGTGAGTCCACCTGCTGTTATTGGTTTGGTCTCTCCCCTTGCTCTGCTGCTCTGCATGCCACGGATGAGAGAGAGCCTTTGACCCTTGTCTTTCTTCCTGTTTTATTCACTTAGATAATCCTTGACCTTCATTTCATCCATGTTGTCACAAGAAAGCAAGATTTTGTGCCAGAAAGATAACAGGGGTTAAGGCACTTGCCTTGTAGGAGACCGGCCTTGATTACATCCCCAGCGTCCCCGTTATGATCCCCTAATCACTGCTAGGAATGATCCTGGAGCACAGAGCCAGGAGTAAGTTCTGAGCCCTGCCGGGTGTAAAGCCTTTTCCTGCCTCAGGACCTTTGTCCTTAGTATTCCCTTCTTAGAGAGATAAAGGGAATTAAAAAAAGAAATCCAGATTTCATGTGGCCCTGCGGCCCGGCAGTGGCCCCCGTGTGTATGTCCTGGCGGCTACCAGAGTCGGTGCTCAGTCTCTCTCTGGTGCAAGCTGGAGGCGGGAGCCGCAGGCACTGTAGTTCCCACCAAGTACCACCAGGTGACGACTCGGGGTCGTTTTTTTCCAACTTGCGGGTTCTTGTTTCCTGAGTGGTGCTTCCCAAATGTGTGTGTCAGAATCCTTCAGAGGTGTCTGATCTGGAGGTCTGGTTGGGATCCAAGAACCTGCATTTCTAGCCTGCCCCAGGTGATGTTGAGGCTGCTGGCTCAAGTGCCCCTCGCCTCTCAAATCTTCTCTTTTTCCTTCTCCTCCTTCTCCTCCCTCCTTCTTTTCCTTCTCCTCTTCTTCCTTCCCTTCCTCCTCATCCTCCTCTGTGCCAGGGATTGAATCCAAGGTGTTCCCTATGCAAGGCAAATACTTTACCAGGGGGGTCACATCCTGACCCAGGGGGCCTCACTTGAAAGCCCTTGTTTAGAGTCTGGAGGTAGAAGCCAGAATCGCCTCTTTCATGTCACAGGGTTGGGACGGGCTGGTGTAAGCAGAGCTGTCTGGCCTGAGCACTCCCTACCTTCCCGACATAGTTAGAATCAGGTCTGGGTCTTGCCACATTCCCCATCCACTCTCCTCCATCTTCTTCACCATTCCTTGCTTCCTTTCATTCCGCTGTCCCCCCACCCCTAGCGATTTTTTTTTGCCACATCTGGCAGTGCTCAGGGTTTACTCATTGCTCTGCACTCAGGGTTCACTCTAGGAGTTGCTTGATAGACCACCTGGAGTGCAGGGGATCAATCCAGGGTTGGCTGCGTGCGAGGCAAGAGCTGTACCCACTGTAATGTCTCTCCAGCACCGTTCCCCCTTTTTATTTGCAGAGCTGGTATCAAACCCAGAGCTTCCCACATGTAAGCCTGGCTTCTCAGGTCCTGTTCCTTCCCACACCCCACTTCCCTCCGGTCTGCCCAGAATGGCCATACCATTTCTGCCTTTTTTGAAGCCTTTCTTTTTTTTTTTAAGTATTTTATTATACCACCGTGAGATATACAATTACAAAGATATACAATTACAAAGTTCATATTTGGGTATTGGTCATACAGTGTTCCAGCACCCATCCCTCCACCAGTGCCCATCTCCCACCACCAACGTCCCCGGTTCCCTCCCCTCCCCCAGCCCGCCTCCATGGCAGGTTCTTTATTTCTTTCCTTTACTCTCTTTCCCTTCCCTTCCAGACTATGGATTACAGAACATACATTAAAGGGTTGTCATGTGTATCTTTTTGCCTGTATTTAACGCTCAGTTCTAGGTTGGTATTAGTACTTTTCGACAATTGTTAGCACACTGTTCCATGTTCTGTCTTACTTAGCCTCTGACTCCCACACGTTTGTGATAATTTCCACCTTTGACAAGACCTCCTGATACATGTTTCACTTGACCTTGGATATTGGTATCATAATATGTACATATATATTTATGTCATGCAAATAAATGCAGTCATTCTGTATCTGTCTCTCTCCTTCTGGCTAATTTCACTCAATATAATCTTCTCCATGTCCATCCATTTATAGGCAAATTTTATAACTTCATTTTTCCTAACAGCTGCATAGTATTCCATTGTGTAGATGTACCAAAGCTTCTTTATTCAGTCATCGATTTTTGGGCACTCTGGTTGTTTCCAGATTCTGGCTATTGTGAATAATGCTGCTATGAACATAAAAGTAGGGTTGGTGTGTCCACTGTGTATTTTTTGCTTCCCAGAGTAGATTCTCAGGAGTGGTATGGCTGGGTCAAATGGGAGTTCAATTTCTAGTCTTTGGAGGAATGTTCATATTGTTTTCCAGAAAGGATGTACCAGCCTGCATTCCCACCAACAATGGATGAGTGTCCCCTTTCCCCCCACATCCACGCCAGCACTTGTTGTTCTTGCTCTTTTGAATATGTGCCAGTCTCTGTGGTGTAAGATGATATCTCATTGTTGTTTTGATTTGTATCTCTCTGATGATTAGTGATGATGAGCACTTTTTCATATGCCTTTGACCATTCGAATTTCTTCCTTGTTGAAGTTTCTGTTCATTTCTTCTCCCCCATTTTTTGATGGGGTTGTTTGTTTTCTTTTTGAAGCCTTTCTGCCTTTGCCTGGCATATACCTTCTGACTGAGATGCTTTCCCCAATTTTTCAATCGGCTGGTGTTTATTCTTCATGCCCCCAGCTGGAGTGGCACCTCTTCCTGGGCTTCCCACAGCTCCTCTCTGCAAAGCGTGGGCTTTGCCCGTGTTCAGCTCTGCTCTTTTCCTTTTTATTTATTTATTTTTTTGCTTTTTGGGTCACACCCGGCAATGCTCAGGGGTTTCTCCTGGCTCTGCACTCAGGAATTACTCCTGGCGGTGCTCGGGAGACCATATGGGATGCCGGGTTCGAACCCAGGCCGGCATGGGTCGGCCGCGTGCAAGGCAAACGCCCTACCCGCTGGGCTATCGCTCCGGCCCCCTTTTTTTCCTTATTTATTTATTTATTTATTTATTTATTTATTTATTTATTTATTTATTTGCTTTTTGGGTCACACCCGGCAATGCTCAGGGGTTTCTCCTGGCTCTGCACTCAGGAATTACTCCTGGCGGTGCTCGGGGGACCATATAGGATGCTGGGGATCGAACCCGGGTCAGCATGGGCAGGCCGCGTGCAAGGCAAACGCCCTACCCGCTGGGCTATCGCTCCGGCCCCTTTTTCCTTCTTTGTGTTTGTGGGTTTTCATGGTGATTTCACTTCTCTCCAGGTTCATTGTGTTGTGTCTAGATTCTAGACCAGAAAGACCTAAATGTAGTTGGCTCACTGACGACTTTCCAGGAAGAAAATCATTCATCACTCTGGATATTTACCTTCTTTCAGGAAACAATAAGAAAGCACCTCCCTAATTGCACCAAGGCTACCAACAGCCCAGCGGATGGCTCCAGAGCCCCCAGAGCAGGGTGGTCTCTCCAGCTTTGAGAGAGAAGGATCTGGCTTGCTCTTGTCTGTTGATTATTCCAAATGTTCAATGCCATGTTTGGTAGGAGGTGACTCCCAGGAAACCATCATAGAATAAACGAAACTGAAGACTTGTCTATCTCTCTTCAAGCATCAGTGGCTGGGGCAGGGAGCTGGGTTGTATGATGGGCCGTATCCCTCCACCTTAGTCCAGGCCCCAGCGTGAGCACTCTGGAAGGAAATAACGATGAACTAGCCCAGGGCTGAGGAAGCGGTTCTCCAGGTAAGTCGCCATATCTCTTTGGGAGTGTTGATGATGTGACGAGTGTTAAGATGCTGCAATCCCAGCACATCATTGGTACAGGCTTGGCCATTGGCCAATACCCTTTTGTGGCATGAGGTTGTGATTTGGCTCATAGTGGTGGAAGCTGGCCTGTCCTGAGTCCAGAATTTACTCCCCCAGTTGCTGACCCTGTTGTCAGCTGAGCAGTGGTTGCTGTACCCCTTGCTCTAATGTCCACCTAAGAGGATCCCACACCCCACCCAGAGCCACACTGACCCCTGACCTCAACCCCGATGTCAGCAGGGGCCTTGTTCTGTCTCTACTACTATTTTCCCCACCCTCTAATATTCCTTCCCTTCTCTTTCCTTCCCTTTTCATCCCCAGAACGCTCAGCTATAAACTCTCACTCCATCTCAGCATCTGATTTCCAGGGAACCACAACAGTCCTGGGCTTTGCCAGCATTGCAGGCTTGATCAGGGGCTTGGAGGAAAGCTTTCTAATAATTGAGTAGAATGACAAATGTACGAGATGAGGTGCAGTCAATGAAATTAATCAATGAAATGATCAATGGATTTTACCACTTGAAGGGAAATTTGCGATTTATTCTAAACGTTGGCTTGATAGTATGTGATACTGAACTGATCACCAAATAAAAGTTTGAATTGTTCTGTGGAAATCAACGCAAAGCAGTCCACAAACACAAGATAAAAAGCCTTGTCTGTAAACAATTCAGTCTTGTGAGCATTCCTAATTCACTGTCCACTTCATTTGGTTACTGTCGGGGCTACTTAAGGGGTGCTCTCAGAATTCTGGGCCCAGTCGACAGAGTTATTACATGAACAAGAAGACAAGAGGCAGTCAGGACTTCAACATTCATGAACCCCTTCACTCCATAACTGCATTCTCAGGTTAAGGTGAAGTAGGTGAAATCAAGCTGAAGGCGGAGGCAGATCTCTCCAGCCCTTGAGGGGTTGGTTCAGCACACCGCTCCCCAAGGATTAGCAACTCTCCAGGGGGCAGATCTTTCTTGGACTTATAATTTACTTATGTATTAGGGCCCCAACTCCAAGAAGATTGTGTTTATTTATAGAGAGCTCAGCTGAGTGACCAGCAAGGCATTGTGTAGGCAGGCGGCCATTCATTCATTCATTCATTCACTGGTGTGGAGGCCACACCAGGGCCAGGCTGGGTTCATAGCAGGAAGCGAAGTGCCTCTGAAGAGAAGTTGGGCTCCTCCTGAGGAGCCTTCAGCAGTGGAGAGTGAGCAGGAAATACATCATTTCTTGCCTCATGCTACAGCGTCAAGGTACAGCATCATATCTAAAGGTGAAACTGAGTGAATAGTGTTCAGACCATCGCTGCTTTATAAGGATGGTCAGGGTGGACCTTTCTGTGGAGGTGACATTTAAGAAGGGACTTGAAGGATACGGGGCATTGCCTAAGAAAGAGTGCAAAGGCCCTGGGGTAGGTGCGTGCCTGGCCAGGTAAAGAGACCAGGTAAGTGATAGGAGATGCTGAGGAGCAGATTGTGTATGGTGGCAAAGGGTGCTGTAGGGACTTTATCTCTTTTATGCATCTCATCAGGGGATATTGGAGGGATTTGTTTATCTTTCTTTGGCTTTTGGGTCACACCCGCACGCTTAGGGATTACTTCTAGCTCTGCACCCAGTAATTATTCCTGGTGGACTCGGGGACCGTGCGGGATGCCATCAAACCCAGGTCAACTATGTGCAGGGTGAACAGCCTACCAGCAATCCTCTAGTTTCTCTCCTGAGGTCCGGGTACTGAAGAAGTCAAATCTATTTCTCCTGTCATTCTCCCAGGCTCAGTAAAGGGGCCCTCCTTCACCCAGATGCTTGGGCCTGGCACCTGGCATCCCCCTTTCCTGCTCTGCATGTCATTGCTCAGCTGGTTCTCTTGGCATCACCGCTAACACATGCCTGCAACACTCGCCCCTCTCTTCCGCCCCTGTTGTCCCCACCGGGACCGCTTTGGCAGGAGCCCCGTTCTGACATGTGGACAAGCCTGCTACCAACCAGTGCAAAGCTGCCACCGTCATCCTGGTCATGCCACAGCTCCATGTGGTCTGGAGCCCCAGACCTCAGTCAGGACCCTATGGGCAGGGATACCCTCCCCAGGTAGCGAGGGACCCTGGCAGGTGTCTGGGGAGCTGATGAGAGCATTTCCACCAGGTCCCCATTTTCATTTCTGCTGGGCCTCTGGGGGAATCGCATCTCATTGGACCCCAGGTCCAGTGTTCTCTACCTCTGAGACTTGAGGGGAGGCCGTGTGCTGGCTGAGGAGTTACTAAAGGTGTGTGTGTATTTGTGTGTGAGAGAGAACAAGAGTCAGTAGACAAATGAGAATGTGAAAAGGTGCAAGAATACGTGTATGTGAGATTTAGGTGTGATAGAATGTTTATGGTGTGTGTGCATGTGGCCATTTGTGTGCAGGTGTGACTGTGTGTGTAGTGTGTGTGTGTGGCTGTGTGAGAGAGAGAATGAGTGTGTGTCTGTGTGAGAGAACAGTCAGTAAATGATTGAACAAGAGTGAGTAGATGATAAAAGGTGCAAGAATGTGTATGCATGAGATTTATGCGTGAGAGAATGTGTGTTGTGCGTCTCTGTGTGTGCTTGTGTTTGCATAAGACTGTGTTTGTGCATGTGATGTGTACTTGTTGTGTAAGACTGTGTTTGTGCATGTGATTGTGTGTTTGTGGGTGACTGTGTGTGTAAGACTGTGCATATGATTGTGTGTTTGTGTGTGACTGTGTGCATAAGACTGTGATTATGCATGTGATTGTGTGCTTGCGTGTGACTGTGTGTATGCATGTGTGTGCATGGGACTGTGATCGTGTGCATGTGTGTGATGCTGTGTGCGTGCATGTATCTGTGTATATGTGTGTGCATGTGATTGTGTTTATGCATGTGTGTAACTGTGTGTATGCATGTGTGTGTAGCGCTTCTGTCCAGGCAGGCAGCTGGACCAATGATCCGTTTTCCCCTGGTCCAGAGGCCTTCTTCGGGCCCCAGCTGCCCTGATGCCCCAGGTCAGCCTCCCCACTCGAGCCCCCACCGCTCCCCACTCGGCTTTCCTTGTATTGTGCACAGCCTGGTTCCTCGAGGAAATGGGGCGGCTGCTGGTGCGGGGCGGCCGCCAGCTGCCCCACCCCCTTCCCCCCCATTGTCACTCCTGGCTTCAGCCCCTAGCCCCTGCCGCTGACACTAAAAATAGTCCCGTTCACAGGGAGTGGGCTCAGGCTGTGTGCGAGGCAGGAGGTTGCTGGGCCAGGGCCTCCCACTGTCACCTGGATGGAAGCTTGTGTGACCTCATTTCACCTTCTCCCTTTTCTGAGCCCCTTCTTCCTCATCTGCGAAATGGGGAGAAGCACACTCCCATGGGGAGTTTGCTCCCGAGGGCGAGCAGAAGCAGGCCTGGCCCCCCAAACTCTGCCTGACTTGTGCTGATCGTGCTCACCCGAAGCCAGCGGGAGGCCCCCAGGGCTTTTCAGCTGCCCCAAATCGAGGAGCCATGTGTCCGGAGGAGTGTATGCAGGAGTCCAGAAGTCTCTGCAGGTCTACTGTGCGTCCAGAACAGGCAGGTGTCTTCTCTCTGCGCCTCTGACGTCCCGTGTGATGGCCATGTTGGAGCTGGGACTCGAACCCCTGACTCCAGACTGTGAGGGCTGTGTTTTTCCGTTTTGAGGAGCTGCCTTCATGCCGATGACTCCAAGGACTTCCTGGCTGGGACAACCCTGCTTTCAGTTCACAAACACGTGACTCATCACAAGAAGGATGCCGAGCAACAGGCACTGAGCTGGGGGCAGGAGGGCTCCCAGCAGCCCTCGGGGCCGGGCAGCTGAGCTCGGATACCAAAGAGGCACCAAGTTGGCCTCTGCAGGAGTTAGTCATCTCCTGGGCTCTTTCTTCCTCTCCCCTAATTACCAATATTCTTCTAACAAACTCTAAAAACACTTATTCTGTTTTGTTCTGTGGCCTGGTCCAATGGTACTCCAGGACTATTCCTGGCTTAGTGCTTGAGGGTCGCTCCTGATGGTGCTCTGGGAATCGTGTGGTGCTGAGAGTTGAACCGAGGGTTTCCCACAAGCAAAGCATGTCCTGTGTCCCACTGAGCTATCAAATTGGCCTGAAGAATTATGAAAGACAATAGCGTCCTTGAGCCAGCCTCAATGCCCTAGGTCTGGAATGATCTGTATCCTGCACCATCCTGGCCCCTAGGAAAAGGATGAGAGATTCCATTATTACTATTATTGTTATTTGTTATTGTTGTTGTTTGGGCGGTGCAGGGTTACTCCTAGGTCTGTGCTCAGAAACTGCTCTTGATGGGACTTGGGGGACCATTTGGAACAAATCCTGGTGCGTGATGTACAAGACAAACACCTACCACTGTATACTTTCTCCAACTCAAGAGCCTTATTACTGATTTCTGTACCTGCCAGAAAATAGCCACAAGTTGGGCTGGAGCAATAGCACAGCGAGAGGGCATTTGCCTTGTATGTGGCCAACCTGGCTTTAATTCCCAGCATCCTGTATGATCCCCTGAGCACTGCTAGAGTAATTTCTGTGTGCAGAGCCAGGAGGTAACCCATTACTGGGTGTGGCCCCCAAACAAACAAAATAAATGAAACAAAAGAAAAGAGCCACAAGTGTGACCGTGTTTGTGTGCAGAACCTGATATCCACGAGATTGTCTCCAGTGATGTGTACTTTGGGGTTGGGGTGGGGGTCCGCATCACCTGTTCTGTGGGAAACATTATTCAAAGGATTTTGATTTGCTGCCTGGTTGCTTAGACTGTTTTTAACTGGGAGATCCAGAAGGATTGAAATAACAGTTTCTATCACTCCTACAATTCTCTTCCCAGCATCTCACTTTGTAAACAGAGAAATGAAAAGGGGTTGGGGGGAGGAGGAACGTGGAGCTATAGTCCAGCCGGGAGGGCGTTAGACTTGCATGCGGCTGACTCCAGTTCGATCCCGGCATCCCATATGGTCCCCCAAGCACTGCCAGGAGTTATTCCTGAGTGCAGAGCCAGGATAACTCCTGAGCATTGCAGGGTGTGACCTAAAAGAAAAATAAAGAGGGAGAAATCAGTAGTCATCAAGATATCTAGTGAGCATCCCTGTGGCCCTGGAGAGGGCCACTGCTCCTGGGCTGGGCTCTGGACAGGAACCCAGAGCTCTGTCCAGGCCGTCCTCACGGATGCACCTTTGGGGGTTCTACCGTGGTGACCCCACTCTGAGTCAGCATGCACAGAAGGCGAGCATCTGCAGGGGGCTCTTTCCCCCCTTTGGGCGACAGGATAGAATCTCTTCTCATCATCACTTTTTATTTTTTGCTTTTGGGTCACACCCGGCCATGCTCAGGGGTTACCCGGGCCGGCACAGGCCGGTCGCGTGCAAGGCAAACGCCCAACCTGCTGGGCTATTGCTCCGGCCCTTCATTACGTTTTCTAAGGGCATCCAACAAGATGCCTGGGACGATGCAGGAAACCAACTAGCAAAGGTTTTTGTGACCTGAGTCACGAGGGATTTTGGAACCATCCTTGAGCTGCTTCTTTATAAGACTGTTAAATAACAAGGTGTAGGCTGGGTCGCTGCTTGAGGGGTCTGAGGCGTCGCCCAGTGCAGGCAGGGTCCTGTCCCGCACCCCAGCGTCTCCCGTCTCCGAGCACTCAAGGGAAAGCCTGGGGTGGCAGACCCAGAATTGTGACCTGCGGTGCAGGCTCTGCACGCCTCCACCCGTTCCCCAGCTCCAGGCTGGTGGCATGGCAGGGAGCCTGCCCGCCTGTCGGGAGCAGGTTGGCAGCTGGTGTCCTGTCCTGTCCTGAGAGTGACCCGGCCCAGCCCCGCCCTGCTCCCCGCCCTGGCCAGCACAGCTGTGATGTGACAGACTTGGCTCGGACTCCCCCAGGCACATTCCTGGCCCAGCCACTGTTTTCCTTTTTTTTTTTGGTGACTTTTTCTCCCACACCCCCTACCCCCACCCCTTTTCCTCAAAAATGCTCCATAGTCTGTCCCCTGAGGAGTCCCTCTGGGCGGTGGCTCCTGTAGGGAATGTGGCCTGGATTTCCTGGAACATGTGGAGCCGGAGTCGCAGCTCTGGGTGGAGGAAAGCTGCTGGCAGTGGTGACGCCCCTGTCCCTCCCCCTCAACACTACGGGACTCTGCAGAAGGGGGCAGGAGCCCCAGGATTAAATCCCTTCATGGGACCCTGTGAGCAGAAGGGCCTTAGACTCCGAGGAGTGACTACGTCAGCACCAGGGTGGGGGCTCGGCCAGACGCCCCCGATGGGTGCTGGTTCTGTGACCTGAGACAAGCCACACAAACTTCTCAGAGCGCAGCTTGTGGTCAGGCCCTGCCACTGCACAGCTAGTTACAAGAGGTGCCCGAGGCCAGCTGTGCCTTGGCCCTTCCTAAACCTGAAAGTCAAGCTGGAACCAGCTCTGGAGGTGTCAGGGAGGAGGGGCCTTGGCTCGGGGAGTGCAGTTGGGGTGGGCATAATCGAAGGTTCTTGCAAACTGTGTTTGCGGGGCCCAGCGGTGAATAATAGGAGGCACCAGGTCTGTGCTGTTGGTGAAGCATAAATAAAAGCCCCTGCATGTTCAGGCTGGGTCCTAGGAAGGAGAATGAAACAAGTGTGAGGGTGTGGGCTCGGCCCCTCTGCCTGGGCCATGTGTGAGCAGGGGCGTGAGTGAACTGAGCGAGTGCAGTGGACCACGTACCCGGCCTGGGGCCCGGAGCTTTGACTGGACTCCGGGGAAGCCCCTCGAGGCTCTGCACCTGCAATGGCTGCTCTTGCTAACGAGCTGCAGGGGAGTTTGAGGTGCACGAGGAGCCCAGGCCAAGCTCCTTCCTGCCTCTTCCCAGCGTGCCCAGGGCACTTCCCTTGCCAGAGGAAGGACTAGGTAGGCTGGAGCCTCAGGACTCCAGGCAGGAGCTGCTCTTTCTCTGTCAATCCAGAGCGAAGTTTATGGCTTCAGGGAGGGCCTTGGTGGCTCTGAACAAGGCTGTGCAGAGGTGAGGGGCAGAGGGCTCTTGCTCTCACTGGAATGGGGCATCATTTTGCACTCTCTGAAGCTCCCCACCGCTCCCCACCAGAGCTAGATGGAAGAGAAGCCCTGGGGTGTGGGAGAGAGGGCACCCCAGGGTCCTCCCGAGAGGTGAGGGGTGGAAGACCGTCAGGTCTACTCCTCTTGCTCAGTGGAGGCTGGGAGCCATCTGGAGCTCAGTCTCCTCCTGTGTGAGGTACATGAAAGACTCGGCCCAGTATGCTGGGAAGCAGTGGTGTGACAGGGAGGAGGACCTGGAGGCCGAGGGAACCCAGAGGTCTGGACAGCACCTGATGAGACTTTGCCACATCCCAGCTCGCACCTGTGGACTTGCAGCGGTCGGGGCCGCAGTCCAGATGAAGTCTTGACTGGACACTCTCCTTGATGAAAGCCCACTTGGATCCAGCCTCCAGGCCTTTGCACTGCTCCCTGCACCCTTTCCCCTTGGCCTAGTAAATTTCCACTCCCTGTTAAACTTATTTTAACTGCCTCTTCCTGCAGGAAGCCCACCCCCAACCTGCAGGCTAGGTTGGGTCTCCTGTTGCGTGGTCTTCGTGGGGCTCCCTCCTGTTTCCGGGAATAGCCTTTCGCCGTTGTCGCTTAGGACGATCAGTGCAATGACCTGTCCTGGGCTCTTTGCACCGTAAGATTGCACCCAGGACAGAGCCTTGGTCTTGGTTATGATTCTGCCTCCACTCAGAGCCCACACCTAGCAAGGTACATGAACCAAGTCTGTGGGATCAAGGGTGCGAGGAAACACTTTTTTTGACAACCAGAGGAAGGAGGTAGCAGCTATCTCTCCCCTTCTCACAGAGGAGTCAAAGGCACAGAGATGTTGACTAATCCCCCAAGGTCACACAGCAGAAAGCAGACTGTGGCTGTCTGAGACCAGGTCACCAAGGCCCAGAGGTGGGTAGATGGAGTCATGCAGAAAAAAAGGAGGAGAACCATCTGGACAGGGAAGGGGTGTGTGTGTGTTGGGGGGGGGAGCCCCACCCATCCGTGTTTTCTCCTGAAGGATGGAGGTTTGTGGCTGTTTTCCTTAAGGGCGACTCAGGTGACCTTCAGGTTGGGGCCTGCGCTGGTCCCAGGGGCCAACAGGGCGGAGGGCCTGGGCTGGCTGCTGCTGCTTTTCTGCCCCTTTGCCAGGCGACTGGCTTCACGTACAGATTACAACTTCCCCTCCTCTGCTGTCTTACGCAGGCCACCTCCGGCTCGCCATTGTCTCATTGTTTGCTGAGGGAGCTCCAGGAGGAAATTAACCTGCTGCTCACCCCAAGCAGGGAGTTTCGAGCCCCCAGTCCCCACTGGGAATGGCCGGGGTGGGGGGGCCAGGGAGCAGACAATACCACAGGCCGCCCTGAACCCAGTGAGCTCCCAGGCCGGCAAGAAGCACGCACGGGCTCCCTTCCTCGCCAACGTTTATGAGGTCCTGACCCTCGCTGGGCTGTGCATTAGGGAGCTGGAGATAAACGACCCCGTGGAGGGTCTCAGAACCAAATGCTCTGGGAACCGGGCAGGTCGCTCATCTGAAAGGGTCGGCAATGGGAATGCTGGGATATTTGGCCAAGAGACCTCATGAGGCTCCTAAAACCTTTTCTTGGTTGTTGTTTTTGGGCCACACCCAGTTACTGGGGTGAGGGGGGCGTTACACTCAGGGATTACTCCTGGTAGGTAGGGCTCGAGGAACCATAGGGATTGAACCCAGGGGGCTGTGTGCAAGGCAAGCTATCTACCAGCTGAACTATCGATAGGGCCCTAAAACTTTTTCCATTCAATTTCCTTCTTTTTTGAGGTAACATTGGTTTACAGTGCTACACCCATGTCAAGTGTATAACATACTTCCATGCCTGTCTATGGTACATTGTGATTTCCACCAAGAGTCTAGATTATCCACCATTGTGCAGTTGACTCTCCGCGCCTACCACTTTACATAACTTTCCCATCCTAGTTTAAATTTATGTTTAGTGCGTGCGTGTGTGTGTGCGTGCGTGTGGTGTAGGGGGTGGGGGGGGGATAGCAGGTCACACTTTGAATGCTCAGGTGACATATGAAGTTCTGGGGATCAAATCAAGATTAGTTGGGAGCTGGGCCAGAGTACAGCAGGTGGGTAGTTTGCCTTGCATGTAGCCGACTTGGGCTCGATGCTTGGCACCCCATATGGTCCTCCAGTATAGCCAGGAGTAATTCCTGAGTGCAGAGCCAAGAGTAAGCCCTGAGCCTGGCCGGGTGTGACACAAACCGCCCCCACCCTCAAACCAAGATTAGTTTCGTGCACTGTCTTTGGCCCCTCCTGCTTGGCGATGGTGGGGGCAGTGTTGCTCCTCTGGGCTTACTCTTGCTCTGTGCGCAGGGATCACACATTGTAGTACTTAGAGGCCCTACATGATGCTAAGGATCAAGTCAGAGTTGACTACCTACACCCCTGAATCTCTCTGGCCTCCTCCAATTTTATCTTAATAAGATGTTGGTGGAATATAATCAATCCCGCAGGCAGAAGCAGCCAACAGACTCCCAGACTAGTCCTTGAGAAGAAATTCTTATTCTGAGGGAAACTTTAGTCATTGCTAGTATCCTGAACTGAGCATTTCTCAGCATGGTCACAGCATCCCAGGCCAAGCACCAAGTCCAAATCCAGGCTTTGGACAAGCCTGGGGAATCCTCTCTGCCAGGACCCGAGGAGTTGATGGGCTCCAGAGTGTAGGGGTGGCCGTTACCTGATAAATGACTCAGCCTCTCTGCAGCAGAGGCCGGTCCCCTTTGTAACTCAGGTCTACAGTGGGTGAGACACCGATGGACTGGACGCTGTGGTAACTGGCTTGGTCACTCACCTCCTCTTTCTCACCCTCCTAGTTGCCTCTGGCTTCCTGGCCTACTGCACTCACATCCTAGTTGCAGGCTCTGCTTTTGGGGCACCCCCAGCTGAGACAGACACCCCTCCCATTCTTTCTGAATGAAGTCTAGCCCTGTAAGGATTCTAGCCCTGTAAGATTCTAGCCCTGTAAGATTCAGGTGGAATGACTGTAGCCTGCTGTGACCTAAGTCAGCCCACGTGACTCTAACAGGATTTTGCTTTCCTCTGGCCTCAACTCGCTTGTCAGACATGCCCTGGGTGAGCGAGAATTGGAACTCTGCGATTTGATAACTCACTGTTGCCCGGACTCCTCTTGGTTCTGGTGTCAGAAAATGCAAACTTCTACGAAATCTTGCTCTTAGTTTCTGGAAGGAGAGATTCTTTGACTGGGATTTCTCAATATCCAGCCCTCCCCACCTCTGGCCCTCAAATGCACTCCCAAATGGCGTCCACTGGATAAAATGCCCTACAGGAATGAACACTCTGACTTCACTGGTCAGAGAAGCAGATTTCCTCAGGGCTACTAACTGGGACGAGAGTCACACCCTGGTTTTAGTCACCAGGGGAAAGATTTGAAAGTTAATTTTTCTGTGTGTGGGGAGTCGTGGTTTGTGCTACATGTGGTGATGCTCAGGGGCTATTCTTGGCTGTGCGTGGGGAGACTGTGTGATACCAGGGATCAAACTGGAGAATGTGCATGCAAGGACAGCCCTTAACCCCATACTATCTCCCTGGCCCAGGATTTGAACTTTTTTTCTTGGGGGGGCACACCCAGTGGTGCTCAGGGCTTGCTCCTAACACTGTGCTCCGGGATCACTCGTAGTGGAGCTCAGGGGACTGTATGTGACACTGGAGATTGAATCCGGGTGAGCCACATGCAATGTGAGCACCCTACCTGCCACACTGTCTCTTGGGACCCTGTTATATGTCACAGGTCTCTGAATTAATCAATCACAGGTACCTGACTTAATTAAGCAAATAAATTTCCATCTACCATGTGAGAGACTTGTATCAGGCAGCCACGGAGCGTCCAAGATGAAAACACAAGTATTGTCCCTTCCTCTGTATTGTTCACCAGTCAAATAAAATGCCTATATTTATAACTTATATACTGTGATGTCTGTTATGATGAAAACAAACCAGATGGACAGAGAAGGTATAGGTATAGGTGAGAGTTGCTATTTCAGCCCAGGGTAGGAGTCTAAGGTCAGGGAAACCCCCCGAAAGACTCAGCAGGAAAGAGGAGGATGTGTGTGTAAAAACATTTGGCCACTTTGGGGACAATTCCTGAATTTCTTTGTATCCTTTACCTTTCCTCTATTTGTTGGGGGCTCCCAGCACCTCAGAGAGGGCACTAATGAAGCAAAAATGCTTTCTGCAGTCTCAAAGTCAAAGCTTTTGTGAATTTTTTTCTCTTAAGAACCAGGGGAATCCAGCCAATTTGAAAGTATACAATTTCTGTCATAACTAGTAGTCTCAGAAGAACAGATGAGTCCAAATTGGTTTTCCTCTTTAGGAAATGAGATAAAGATTCTCTGGGAGGTGGAGGGAAGGGAAGGGCAGCAGAGATATTTAATTGTCAGGCAATTATTTAACTTCCCCCTCTTGTCGCTGCAGCTGGCTGGGCAGCTGGAGACTACAATTCCCAGTCTACCTTGTCATTACGTACGGCCATGTGATCCGGCTGTGACAAAGAATGTGTGAACCCATGGTAAGTGTGACTTTTGGGTCATGCATTTATTGATTTATTTATCTTTTTTGGGTTACACCTGGCCATACTCAGGGGTTAATCCTGGCTCTGGCAGTGCTCGGGGGGACCATATGGAATGCCGGGGATTGAGCCTGGGTCGGCTGTGTGCATGGCAAATGCCTTACCTGCTGTACTGTCACTCCACCCCCATGGGCCATGAATTTAAAGTCCAAAAAGATAGCAACTTCTCACCTAACTTCTCCCTCTTCCTGCCAGCAAGACTTTGACATGGAGCTGTCATGGAGAGGAGCTGGTGCAGTCATCTTAGCTCGTGGGGAAAACCATGCCAGAAGGATGTGAGAGAGCCGCTCTCTGTCACCCGGGGTCACCATGTGAGTCTGGTCTGCTTACATTCGGTTGGTTAATTAACGAGAGCAGAGTCAACTCTCTTATTTTGGCGTGGTTAGTTTGGCCTGTGCCACAACAGTTGACTCTCATGCCAAGTAATCCAGGAGGCCAGATGGAGGAAACAATGGGGCACATGAATACTGACGTGGGACTTAGGGAAAGGAATACAGAAACCTCAGGTAAACCAGAGGTGCTGGAGAGCAGGGCTGAGAGCCTTGCACCTGGATTGAACCCTCCTTGGTACCTGAGTGGCTTGACAGCCTCTAGAGATCAGGACCCTTTCTTTCTGCTCATACAAGGAGAGTGAAAGGTTAGATCAAGAATTGACCAAGAAAAAAAAAAAAAGAATTGACCAAGATCAACTTTTTACTGCACAATAGACTGAAAGCTGCTTAATCAGAATATGGACTGATAGTTGAACCTTGTTCATTTTATATATATATATATATATATATATAAATGAAATAGAAATTATATAGATTATGAAGTAGGTTCGACTACATATATATCATGAAGTAGAAAAAAGCAAAAACTATATATATATATATGTTTCTACTCTACACACACACACACATATATATATGTGTATTTGTTTTATATATATTTGTTGTTTGCTTGTTTTAGGTTTTGGTTTGGGCCACACCTGGCTATGCTCAGGGATTACTCTTGGTTCTGCACTCAGGAATTACTCCTGGTTGTGCTTGGGGGACCATATGGGATGCCACAACAGTTGACTCTCATCAGAGTCTTTTGTGTGCAAGGCAAGTGGCCGCTATCCTCCTCCTCCTCCTCCTCCTCCTCCTCCTCTTCTTCTTCTTCTCCTTCTCCTTCTCCTTCTCCTCCTTCTCCTTCTCTTCTCCTTCTTCTCCTTCTCCTTCTCCTTCTCCTCCCTCCTCCTCCTCTTCCTCTTCTTCTCCTTCTCCTTCTCCTCCTCCTCCTCCTTCTCCTCCTCCTCCTTCTCCTTCTCCTTCTTCTCCTTCCTTCTTCTTCTTCTTCTTCCTCTTCCTCCTCTTCCTCTTCTTCCTCTTCCTCTTCTTCTTCCTCTTCCTCCTCTTCTTCCTCTTCCACTTCTTCTTCCTCTTCCTTTTCTTCCTCTTCTTGTTCCTCTTCCTCTTTCTATTCCTCTTCCTCTTCCTCTCCTTCTCCTTCTACTCCTCCTTCTCCTCCTTCTCCTTCTTCTCCTTCTCCTCCTTCTCTTCCTCCTCCCTCTCCTCTTCCTCCTCCCTCTCCTCCTCTTCCTCCTCCTCCCCCTCCTTCTCCTCCTCCTCCTCCTCCTTCTTCCTCTTCTCCACCACCTCTTCCTCCTCCTCCTTCTCCTCCTTCTCCTTCCCCTTCTCCTCCTCCTCCTCCTTCTTCTCCTTCTCCTCCTCCTCCGTTTCCTTCTCCTTTTCCTCCTTCTCCTTCTCCTTCTCTCCTCCTCCTTCTCCTCCTCCTCCTCCTTCTACTTCTCCTCTCCTCCTCCTTCTTCCCCTTCTCCTTCCCCTTCTCTTCCTCCTCCTCCTTCTCCTCCTCCTTTTCCTTCTCTTTCTCCTTCTCCTCCTCCTCCTCCTCCTCCTCCTTCTTCTCCTCCTTTTCCTTCTCCTTCTCCTCCTTCTCCTTCTTCTCCTTCTCCTCCTCCTCCTCCTCCTTCTACTTCTCCTCCTCCTGCTCCTTCTCCTCTTCCTTCTCCTTCTCCTTCTTCTCCTCCTTCTTATTAATTTTTTTGTTTGGGTCACAGCAGGCTATACTCAGGAGTAACTCCTGACTTTGCACTCAGGATTCACTCCTAGCAGTGCTCAGAGAACCATTTGGGATGCCAGGGATTGAACACAGGCTGCCATGTGCAAGGCAAGCACCCTCCCCACTGTACTATCGCTCTGGCCCCAATATTCTTAACACTCAGACCATCAGTTACATAAGGCAGAGTTTCATCCACAAATTTTTTGCTGAGCACCAAGGCTCAGATTCTGATGCCAGTTCAGCCACCATGCTCCTTGTGGGTTCAATTCTATGTGTCCTGGTTCTTACTGAGGGCATTGAGGGTTGAACTCTAATATTTTCAGTGAAATGCTCTCTGCACTGCCTTTCTGTGGGTCCTCTATAGGTGATACTTCTGGTGATCCCGGGCGTGTCACTGCACCTCTCCGAGTCTTGTTTTCCTAAGATGTAAAATAAGAATACTAACACCTATCTTTAGGGTTTTCACGGACATAAAATGAGAGAGTATATTTAGAGACCAAGCTGAATGCCAAGTACATGGTGATCAATAAGTAGTATTTTTTTTGTTTTGTTTAGATGTTTGTTTTTTGGGTTACCCCTGCTGATGCTCAGGGGTTACTCCTGACTTTGCACTCAGGAATTACTCTTGGCAGTGCTCAGGATACCATATAAGATACCTGGTATCGAACCCTGATCAGCCATGTGCAAATACAACTGATTGTACTATCATTCCGACCCCTCAATGAGTGATGGTTTTGAGGAACAGTATGAAACAGAGTAAGAAACAAGTATAATGCAAGGAATGGCAAGACTAGGAGGTTTCAAATAGAGAGATCCCTGAGGGACAGGATGTGGGAGGTTTTTGGAGGAGATCAGCCATGAAAGGGACAGAGGTGTGTGAAACCATTAGCAGTGAAGTGGGTGGGTGAGTGGGGACCTGGGAGGGGTGGGGAGGTAGCATCTATGGAAGGAGGAGAAAGAAGACACAGAAGGAAGATGGAGCCAGTCTTGAGAAAAATCACTTCCTCCCCAGAGCCTTATTTTCCTCATTCATAAAGCGAATAGAACAATATCAGCTGTGCAGTATTGTTGCAACAATTACATGTTGAGATACATGTCAAACACCCATGAAGCTGTTTGGTCCTTGGCAGTCCATCAAATATAAGTTTCATTCCTTTCCCAGGAGAGGGGACCCACAAACTATCAGGGCTGTAAGAATCCTCCAAGAATACCCATGGTAAACACCCATCATTTCATAAATTGCTCACTCGCCATTTGTTCATCCACACATCTATTTAAGCACCAGATGTTCATTCACCACCCAGTCACTAACCATTTAGCTAAACAGCCATCCTTCATCCGTTTCATTCATCATCTGTCCTGTATCCAAAATCACTTTAAACCACCAACCCACTGCCCATCTACCTATCATTCATTCCATGAGAGGCATATGTATGTCTCACCAATTTGCTTATCATCCACATAATCATTCAACCTGTCAGTCATCATTACTCCGTACTGTCATACATTTGTGATCCATCTGTCTACTACTCACCAGCTATTAATGCTATTAACCATCTTATGCCTTCATTAGTTCTTCATCCATCTACTCTTCATGCATCTATTCACATATTTACCTTTTATCTACTAACTCATTGCTCATAAATGATGAATGTAACATTAATCCAGTCACTATTTTTCACACATCAAGGTTCATATAATGGAGAGTCTTTATTCATTTATTCATATTATCTATCATTCATAAGCCAATCATAAGTTAATTTATTCACCCACTCCTTATTCCTTTTCTATCCATTATCGGTATTTCATTCCCTCTTTCACTAAATATTTATCAGTTACCAGCTACATCTGTGCTCATCAATGGAGGGGACATGAAAGTTTTTAATAATTTTATTTCATCCATCCAGTCACTCATGTATTTCTGTTTCATTTTCCAAACCATCAGGTAGTCTTTATTCAAGGTACAGGCTAAATCAGGGATGGTCTGTCATTAGGTGGCTCAGCATGCAGCGGAGGGAGACAGATAGGGCAGGAAGCAGTTATACATGACCTGGTGGCCGATACACAGGAGCAGAACCAGGGGAACAAAGAGGAGAGAACCACAGACTTTGAGGAATCAGGAAGGGTCACAAAGGCGGTGGCAAGTGAGTTGGGTCTTGCGGATGAATAGACGTCCAACAAGATGATTTTTGTTTGGGGAAATATGAGTTCTAAAATGGATATGATTCTAATATGGAACTCTAGACCAGCCTATCGTGGCCACGTGGTTCATTAATAAATGCTGGATTTAGGGGTGACTACAAGAATATGCTATCCGCACGGCAGGGCCTGGCAAGCTACCCGTGTCGTATTTGATATGCCAGATACCAGTAACAATTATAGACCTCATTCCCATGACCTGATGGAATGGTTTGAGGCTCTTTATGTTCCTGGAGCAAGCAGGTGCCCTTGGCTCTACTTGCATCAAACAGGACATATGGAGATGTTACTGGTGCCTGCTCGAGTAAATCGATGATAAACAGGAAGACAGTGATACAGTGATGGAACTCTAAAATATGAGTTCTAAAATGGGAAAGTGATTTGCACAACCATGCTGAAAATCAGCAAAGGACAGAGATTGGTAGCTTGGTCAACAATCTTCTAGACAGTTTCTACCATTTTTCTCAACTTAGAAGGAAAGTAAACGAATAAAAAAGGAGCAGGAGAAAGCTTCTGGGTATGGTTGGAGATGGAGTGAAGTGGCTTTTTCCCCTTAGTCTCATCTCCTCGCTCGGGGACAGTGGACAGAATCCCAGCAGCTGGTATGGACAGAATCCCAGCTGGCATGGATTTGACAAAGGGCGGAGAGAATGGCTTTTGGAGGGAAGACTGGAGACGGAGGAAATGAAGGAAGGAACAGTTAGGAGTGAAGTTGGATCAGCAAAGAGACCCACCTTGCATGTGTGAGGCCCCCCAGAGTCACCTTAGAGCTTCTCCGTGGCCAGTGCTCAGTGGGAGTCAATGCACAGATACCACTTAGGACAGTTTCTGACTCCTGGCAAATATGCCAGTGCCCGTCTGCAGTGACTTTCTGCCAGTCCTGGAAAAATTATTGCCACTTAACACACAAGGTTCCTGGGATCAGCAGAGTGAAGGGGATACAAAAATTATCAAAATACCATTAAAAGTAACTTTTTTCCCCCACATTCGGTGGTGTTCAGCGCTTACTGCTGGCTCTGTACTCAGGGATCACTCCTAATGGGCAAGGGAGTCATTGGGGTGCCAGACAGTAAACCCAGTAAACACAGTAAAGCCATGTATGTAAAGGCAAGTGCTCTAGCCATTGTTCTATTTCTCTGGCCCATAAGTAATATTTTTTAATTTTTTCTTCTGGTTTTGGGGCTATGCCTGGCGGTGCTCAGAGCTTACTCCTGGTTCTTCACTCAGGGATCACTCCTGGAAGGATTGGGGGACCCTATGCGATGATAAAGATCAGACTTAGGTCAGCTGTGTGCCAAGCAAACACCTTACCCACTGTACTATTATTCTGCCCCCCCAGTATTTTAAATTTCTGCCTTAGTTGTCAGCAAAATAATTTTATTTTATTTTTCTATGTATATTGAAATTCTTTTTATACATGTTTTAATATATAATATAGTTATAATTACTGTAATGCTGAATAAATATCTTACATTTTGTTGTGTAACATGCTATCTTATGTAACAAATAGTACTAACCAAATGAATGGCTTGAAGTCAATGAAAAATTTTAAAACGTAGTACATTTTATTTATTTATTTGTTTGTTTGTTTGTTTGTTTGTTTGTTTATTTAGCTTTTTTGGGTCACACCCGGCAATGCTCAGGGGTTACTACTGGCTCTGCACTCAGGAATTACTCCTAGCAGGGCTTGGGGGGACCATATGGGATACCAAGGATTGAACCTGGGTTGGCCGTGTGCAAGACAAATGCCCTACCTGCTGTGCTATCGCTCCGGCTCCATTTTAATATTTTTCATGCTCTGTAGCCTGACTGGGCTGGGCTTGGAAGTCCCTTCTGCTATTCTTACTGGGAATTTCTTGTGCCCATAAGTGATGGTGTTTTCTTATGATCTCCGTTAGTGAGCAGAGACACAAGTGCATGTCAGAATAGTAGCGGTAAAATGTGGGAAAATTAAAAAAAAGGGGGCCGGAGTGATAGCCCAGCGGTAGGGCGTTTGCCTTGCACGCGGCCAGCCTCTGCTGGCTTGGTTCGATCACCGGCATCCCATATGGTCCCCGAGCATTGCCAGGAGTAATTCCTGAGTGCAGAGCCAGGAGTAACCCCCTGAGCATCTGCGGTGACCAAAAAAAAAAAAAAAAAAAAAAAAGAAAAAAGAAAAAGAAAAAGTGGGAAAATGATCCAGTTTGAGATCTCTACTGCAGGGCAAGATAAAGACATGTGGCAATAGTTTTATGATTGATAGAATCTGAGGCTTGAGAGTTTTGTCTCTTCTTAACATATATAATAATGGAGTTTGGTTCTTGGGTGCCCCAGTTCCTTGGGTTTAGGGTGAGAAGCCTGACCGAAATGGTATATGCTTTTGTTAGCAAAATAATTTTATTTCCAGGGAATTGCAGGTATCAAAGGTTGCAAACCACTGCCATTGTTCACGTCCTTTCCAAACACTTATTATCATTGGTCAGGATTTAGTTCCATGACGGTGACTAACTGGGAAACAAAGAGGGTGAGACATGTTGTCTTGATTGCGCGTGGCTAAATGTCCAGCTGAAAATGAAAAACTTGGTTTCTAGAAAACGAGAGGACAGCCTGAGGGACAGCGGGCGTCTCTGCTCTGAAGTGAAGCTGTGTGGGCAGTGGCCTCCACAAGGGGAGACTCCAGAGGGACAGATTTAGCCATTCCGCCCACAAGCTCCTTCAAGCGAGGGGCTTTATGGAATCACCCTGGTGTTCCCAGCAGCTTCTAACTGGACTTTATTTTATTTACTTACTTATTTGTTTGTTTGTTTGTTTTTTGCTTTTTTGGGTCATACCCGGCATTGCTCAGGGGTTTCTCCTGGCTCTGCACTCAGGAATTACTCCTGGCGGTGCTCGAGGGACCATATGGGATGCCGGGATCGAACCCAGGCCGGCATGGGCCGGCTGCGTGCAAGGCAAACGCCCTACCGGCTGGGCTATCGCTCTGGCCCCCTAACTGAACTTTAGAAGGTTCTCTCAGACTCTGAAGAGAGATTTGGTGGACTCAGAACAAGTGGGTAAGAGGCCTTTGGCCTGGAGATGATCGCAGGGGAGAGGACTAAAGGTCGGGCTGGGCGTCTGGGAGGCGGCCAGCAGCAGGGACAGACACAGGAAGGTGACTTGTGAGAGCACCGGATTGGGTGAAGGGGCAGAGAAGAGCCTGGAAAGGAGGAAGCCGTGTGGGGAGGAGGAAGGAATGGCGCAGCCATGGAAGCCCCCTGCAGGAGGACGCACACCGGCTCACACAGCATCTCCTCCCTGCGGTCTTTTGGTGAGGCTAGGAGGTGCCTGGAATTGGACAAGGGATGGGGGAATGTTCCAGAACACTGTCTCAGTTCCTGACAGAAGGGAGCATCACCGTCACTCATCTCCCTTCCTAGATCTGCCTTTCTTTTCCTCTTCTCTCCTTTTTGGGGTGGATACAGGTAGTGTGTATATTTGTATGCACCCTATCAGTTGCCTTTTTTTTTTGCAACACGAGTTCCTGACTCAAGCTCTGATGCTTAGGCATCCTCTGCAGAGATGGAAACTGGATTGAACACTTTGGGTGAGAGCCGTATGGTTCCTCCCGCCCACCGAGGCAACTTGTTTTAGAGATATGGGTTGCTTTAGACAACTGGCCAGTTAAGAATGACTTATGTTTCTTCCTTTTTCCTTTCTTCTTCTTTTCCTTATCATTCTCCCTCTTTTATCCTCCTCCTCTCTTCCTCCTGCTCCATTTCTTCTTCTTCTTCCTCTTTCTCCTCTTTCTTCTCTTCACTTCCTCTTTCTTCTCTTTTTGGACTCTCTTCCACGCTTTAAATTTTCACTCTGTTTTGTTTTGGGCATATCCAGTGATGTTCATGAGTTACTCCTCACTACACACATGAATTACTCCTTGCAGTGCACATGGGACTATATGGGATGCAGGGGCTCAAGTGTGCAAGGCAAGTGTCCTCTCTGCTGTACTATCACTCTGGCCCCTAAAGTTTCATTCTTTTTTTTTTTTTTTTTTTTTTTGCTTTTTGGGTCACACCGGCAATGCTCAGGGGTTTCTCCTGGCTCTGCACTCGGGAATCACTCCTGGCGGTGCTCGGGGGACCATATGGGATGCCGGGGATCGAACCTGGGCTGGCACAGGCCGGCCGCGTGCAAGGCAAACGCCCTACCCGCTGGGCTATCGCTCCGGCTCCTAAAGTTTCATTCTTATGGTTTAAATTCAGTAAAGGGACTGGAGCAATAGTGCAGCAGGTAGGCCATTTGCCTTGCTCACGGTCAGCTCGGGCTTGTTCCTCAGCATCCCACCCCATATGATCCCCAGAGCACTCCAGGAATGATTCCTGAAGGTAGAGCCAGGAGCAAGCCCTGAGACAGCTGGATGTGACCACCTCTTCAACAAAAATCACCAGTAAAGTTTGCACCTGGGAAATGCTAGATCTCTCCTACTCTGGAACCCAATTAAAATAGTTCTCTCTCTCCCTTACTTTCTCTGCCTCTCTCTCTCTTTCTTCCTCTCCCCTGTCCTCTCTTCCACTCTCTCCTCTCCGAACTTCCTTCCCCTTCCCCGCTCTTTCTCCTCCACCCCAAGTTGTGCACCAGGCCCTGTGGCCCAGGTATACTGTAATTCCCAGGTCTGAAAGTAATAAATCTCTGTTTCCCCCAATGTTTCATGGCAGTTATTGCTGAAATGTGTGTTACAATCATAACAAGAGCCTCAGGGGTTGGTTTAATGGAAATATTGGCTTAAAGAGGGAAAATGTTTATGAGAAACTCACTGGAGCCCAGGTGAGTGCCCCCAGGCACTTCATTATTATGAAATATCATTGTTATCAATAGATTGAGGTCAGAACAAATAATACATATTTATGTTATGTATATATGCAAGCATACAGACACATACACACATACGCATGCACACACATACATATTTGGTTCTTTTTTGGGAGGGGCCACACCTGGCTGTGCTCAGGGCTTACTCCTGACTCTGCACTCAGCAATCACTCCTGGTAGGCTCAGGGGACACATGGAATGCCGGGGATCAAATCCATATGGGTCGTGTGCAAACACCCTACCTGCTGTGTTATCTCCAAAGCCTCAAGAAGCACACTCTTCTACAAGAGCTTATTCACTATTGCTTCTAGCACTCATTATATTAACATCAAATGATGGGATTTATGTGTTAGAAGATCATTTCTACAAAAGAATAAAGCCTTGTCTTCCATTTAAATTAAAATGAGCATGTGCCAATATTTTTATTTAAATAATTAGTTTTAATGAATTGATCAGTAGTGGTCTCAGCCTCATCCCATCTTCTCTCCATTCAAATAGCTCCTTCCTTGGCTGTGGTTAAAATTACAAGATTCAGCATTGTTGTTGCTACGTTTTGATTTGAGGCCACACTCGGAGATGTTAGGGGTTACTCCTGGCTTCACACTCAGGAATTACCCTGGTGAGGATCGGGGACAATATCGGATGTTGAGGATTGAACCCCAGTCAACCATGTGTGAGGCAGGTGCCCTACTTGCTGTACTATTGCTCTGGGCATATCATTCATTCATTCATTCATTCATTCATTCATTCATTCACTCATGTAGTTGAATCACCTGAGATACAGAGTTACAAAATTGTTCATGATTGGGTTTCAGTTTCCCTCCTACCCTTCCCATTTGCTCTCTGACCCCGCATCCCTGGCAGACATTTTTCTTCTCTCTCTCTCTCTCTCTCTCTCTCTCTCTCTCTCTCTCTCTCTCTCCCTGTATTTTTTTTCCTTTTTGGGTCACTCCCAGTAATGCTCAGGGGTTACTACTGACTTTGCACTCAGGAATTATGCCTGGCAGTGCTCGGGGGACCATATGGGAAGCGGGGATCGAACCCAGGCTGGCACAGGTCGGCCGCGTGCAAGGCAAACGCCCTACCCGCTGGGTTATCGCTCTGGCCTTGCACTATATATTTTTTTTAAATCATACTTTAGTGGTGGGAGAATAAGAAATATGTTAAATACCAGTTACATGAAGAATCCAAAGAGAAACATATATATGGATACACACATACATACATACATACATACATACATACATACATACATACATACATATATACATACTTACATGCACACAAATATATAATGAAGAAAGTAGAAGCTAATGGCTGAAGATACAAAGCTATCTTCTTTTTTGGATTTTGGGTCCCACTCAACAATGCTTAGGCTTTACTCCTGGCTCTGCAGGAGATTGAACCCTGGTCAGCTGCTTGCAAAGCAAATGCCTTCCCACTGTGCTATCACTCTGGACCAGATACAAAATATTTTCTTCCAAGAGGGCTGGAGGTGGCGTGGGGAACCAGTTCTGCTCAGAGCAAACAACATGTATATTGCATCTCTATGATCAATAATTATTTGTATTAATATCTTGTTACAACTCACATTTGCACGATAGCTCAATGACAATGGGAGGCATAATCTTCCATCACTGTCACTGTATCACTGTCTTCCCGTTCATCATCGATTTGCTCGAGCGGGCACCAGTAACATCTCCATATGTCCTGTTTCATGCAAGTAGAGCCCAAGGGCCTCTGCTTGCTCCAGGAACATAAAGAGCCTCAAACCATTCCATCAGGTCATGGGAATGAGGTCTATAATTGTTACTGGTATTTGGCACATCAAATACGACACGGGTAGCTTGCCAGGCTCTGCCGTGCGGGTAGCATACTCTTGTAGTCATCTCAAAATCCAGCATTTATTGATGAACTGCGCGGCCGTGCGAGTCGGGTTATGTGAAATGAACTGAAGACCATACATTGCATCCCACAGCAATTATTAAATTAAATATTAAATTAAAGATTCCAATAATCTTTGTGCATTTGTTTTGTGCTTGCCATTTCAAAGTCTTTTACAATTTTCCCTGGTATGAGTCAGAACTGTGCTAGATCTGATTATATGGACTGATGAAAATCATTACAAAGACAGCAGCTCCCTTGGGGAAGTTAGTATAAGGTTCCTGTACCTTCTGGTACTGGAGTAGAGCGCTGAGGGGCAGATTTTGGAAGCCACACCAAGTCTTTGACATTTTTGTCTAATAGTTAGATTATAAAATCATCTCGCACCCTGAGAAAAACCAGGCTACTCTGTCTTGTTTTAAATCCCCAAATAAAGGAAGCCTTGAGTCTTTCCTGTAAGCAATTTTCTGAAAATAACAACTTTATTTCTTCTGCAAGATTACATTTGGAAGTGTGATTACCTTTGCAGATATAATAATCAAATGAGAAAATTACTTTTTTTTCTATTTTGGATAAATTTTGGATAAATTTTTCTATTTTGGATAAATTAGCCCTTGAAAACATTTTTCTCTTGCAATATCTTCTGTATTTCTTTCATTCCTGGGAGGGGGTGACTATTTCCAGCTTGATGCTTTATGCTTGAGGGTCACCCTGGGCTGTGCTCAGGGGACTATGAGGTGCTGTGGATAGATCCCAGGGCTTCTGCATGGAAAACAAATGCTCCATCCCTGTTGGAAATTTATATTTTTGGTTTTGGGCTAAATCCGGCAGTGCTCAGGGCTTACTCAAGGCTCTGTGCTCAGGGCTTACTCAAGGCTCTGTGCTCAGGTATCACTTCTGGCAGGACTCAAGGGCCCATACGGAGTGCCAGGGATCAAACTCGGGTTGGCTGAGTGCAAGGCAAACATTTCCCCCCGGACCATCTCTCTGGACTTCCATTTGTCACTTTTATTTAACGATTTATTATTCCAAAACCTGGACCTTCTTTTGTTTTTGTTTTATTTTGGGGCTATACCTGGCTGTGTTTAGGCTTACTCTTGGCTCTGTGTTCAGGGAGCACTTCTGGCAGAACTTGGGTGGGGGTGGGGCAGCACTCTTGGTGCCGGGATTAAAGCCAGACCAGCTACAAGCAAGGCAAGCGCCTTCCCTGCTGTACCATCTCCCTGGCCCCACAATTTGGACCTTCTTAATAAGATTTATTTTCAGGAGAATTTTTTTTTTCTTTTTTGGCTCACACCCAGCGATGCTCAGGAGTTTATCCTGGCTCTGTACTCAGGAATTTCTCCTGGCGGTGCTCGGGGACCATATGGGATGCCCGGGATCGAACCCGAGCTGGCAAGGGCCGGCTGCGTGCAAGGCAAATGCCCTACCCGCTGGGCTATTGCTCCAGCCCCCAGGAGAATTTTTTTTTTTCTGATTTCCAAATGTCTCTGAATTTTCTTTGGAACAAAACACACACACACACACACACACACACACACACACACACACACACACACACACACACACACACACACACACACCTCTGTCCAGTGTGAATTGTACAAAGTAAATGCCTAAAACTTGCAGAGACCAGATAGTCATTCAGGCAAGAGACGCAGAAAGATGTGAAAGATGGCTCCGGAAGTGGAAAGCTTGGGCTGAGAGTTCTGTAGGGGAGGGTAGAAACAATGGGAGATTCCTCTCCGCATCAGAGACAATGCCCCTTCCATGTCTGTTTCCTGTAACATCCGCGCACAAACTCCTCTCCCCGAGCAAGACCTTTGAGATGTGGCATCCACCCCCGGCTGGCCTTGCCCGCCCATGCTGCCATTCTGCCCCTCTTCGTTTCCCCCACCAGGAGGATGTGTCAAGCTCTGCAACTCCCATCACCCTCCCTGCCTGCAGCCTGCGCTGCTGGTGGCTCACTGGTCTTCCGGGGCTCCTGCTTCCCCCAGACCAAGAGCGCCTGGAGGGAACAGATGCAGCCCCCAGACATGAAGAGTCTGAGTGCTGGAAGCTGACCGTTCAAGGGAGCAGGCAACCCTTTTGTGTCTGGCATTGGACTCCATTTTGCTGCTAATGTTTACAGAATTAACGGGCTGATACGAAAATGAATGAATGAGTGAGTGAATGAATGAGTGAACTCTCAATATTTCTTGCCAAGTGGCTTATGTGACGGTTGTTAAATAGTTTTTTGGTTTTTCTTATTTACAGTGTGAGCAAGGTTGAAGAGATGTTAGCACAGGAGTTAGACTGGCCTTGCGGTCCACTTGGATCCCAGCACCACCAGGCATGACTTCTGAGCACAGCATGAGAAGCAGCCATTGAGCACAGCCAGGTGTAGACCCCACTGCAAAACAACAACAACAAAAATTTGGGACCAGGGGGCACAGGGCATTGTGGTGCTTGCCCCAAACATAACCAACCCTGCTAGGTTCAATCCCTGGCACCACATATGGTCCCCTGAGCACCACCAGGAATGATCCCTGAGGACAGAGCTGGTTTACAAATCCTGCGCACAGCTGGGTATGGCCCCTATAGAATAAGATGTGAACAAGCAATCTATTCAAATGACCAAAAGTAATTAAAAAGGGATAGTGTACAACAGCGTGTCATAAATGTTTTCATTCCCTTGCCTTCCTGGGTGGGATTGGTTAGAACTGAGCACACAGGCCTAGTTGTCTCAAAACTTTGCCCATCCCTCATGGAAATGTGAATAAAATCAGCAAATGTGGTCTCCCTCCTGGCTCTGTCTCTGATTCTTCCCTGCACCCCACCCCATCCCCTGCCAACCATACCTGGTGCAGGGGAAGCTCCGCCCTGCCTGGCCCACTTCTTCCTAAACCTGAGATGACTGTGCGGTTCCCACCTGAGCACTAAGTGGAGCCGCACTGAAGAACAAAGCCCAAAGGGGGACCCTTCCTCCCCTCCACTTCTCCTGGAGTAGTCCTGAAGGAGAAAGTCTCCTGTTGAATGCTGGGGTGTTTTTAGCACCTCTCTTCACACTTCCCTTTCAACAGAGAGCAGTCTCGACCATTCTCTGATAAGTCCTGGGCAGGCAGCTGCTTCTGGCAAGAATTTAATGGCATTGTTTTGTTTTCATTGTGCTTATTTTTATGCTTACCTTCTATTTATGGCACGAAATATGGTTTTCCATTTATGGAGGGATCTCAAGAGTCCCTCCGAAGTGAATATATTTGTGTTTTGAAAAGAAGGTCCCTGTAAAGAGAACATATTATGTAACTGGCAAGCTCAGGTGGTACCAAGGTGAGAAAAACGTACTCAGGATCCCCTGATGACTTGAAAAGGGGGAGATGCACCCCGACACCCAACCAGCCCATTTTTCACAGAAGGGAGCATCGAGGTTTAGTGAGAGAAAGGGATTTTCTCAAGGTCACACCTGAGATCCTGTTGTAGCAGGGAAATCCTGAGCCAGAGGTCAGAGAGTGCACGTCCTGGTCATCATGATGCTGGTCAGATCAGCAAGGACACCAAGGACAGGGACCAGGTGCAGAGGAACGTAGGTGGTATTGATCAGGCTGCGGGCCTGCTGAGCTGCGTGCCTGGGCTTTGATCCCAGAAGCTCCCAGATTTAAGAGAAAGCCACATCTTACAAAGCTGACCCATACCCCAGGAGGAAGTGCGGTCTACATAGACCCACTAGTGACCTCTGGGTTTTCTGCTGGCCAAGTGGCCGGTTCCCATTTTCTTTTGGAAACCTCATTTTTTTTTAATCAATTAACCCATTTACTACAAATCAGCAATGCTTCAGGCGGCAGATCTACTGGTCCTTCAACTCCTCCAGTCTTCTGATAGCAGATTTCACTGTGATGGCAGAAGTTGTGTTGTAGGTCCAGGCGCCCCCACCATGGTTTTCATACAGGAACCACAGTGCCAAATGCCCATGGTCCGTCTCTTCATTATGGTCTTGCCGTAGAAAGAGCAGGTGTACTTAGCGTGCTGGCTGATTTAGATTTTTTTTCACCATCTTCCTGAGGGAGGCGCCGTAACATGTCCCATATTTACCCATGATCCCCACCTTCTTGGTGTGTTCAGCCATCTTGCCACCAACCAGCTCATGACGCAGAGAGAGGAAACCGCATCTTTCTCTGTTCTTGGTTCTTATCTTTTGCATCAAGCTCCACACTCATTTATTTGATTGAATCGCTGTGCAATAGACCATTACAAAGCTGTTCATTATTGGGTTTCAGTCATACAGTGTTCCAACACCCATCCCTCCACCAGTGCACATTTCCCAACACCAATATGCCCAGTTTTTGCCCCTTCCCCAAACAACCCGCCTCTCTGGAAAGCACTTCTCTCTCTCTCTCTCTTTCTCTCTCTCACTTTCCCACTTCCCCTCTCCTTTTTGTGCATTGTGTTTTGAATACAGACACTGAAGGGTTATCATGTATATCTCTTTTTTTTTTTTTTTTGCTTTTTGGATCACACCCAGCAATGCTCAGGGTTTCTCCTGGCTCTGCGCTCAGGAATGACTCCTGGCGGTGCTCGGGGGACCATGTGGGATGCCGGGGATCGAACCCAGGCCGCCATGGGCCGGCCGCATGCAAGGCAAACGCCCTACCCACTGGGCTATCACTCCGGCCCCATATCATGTATATCTCTTTACCTACTTTCAATACTCAGTTCTAGTCTAGTACCACAATTTCAAACTATTATTGTCAAACTAGTCCCTTCTCTGTCTTACTGTCCACTGTCCACTCCTCACACTCCACATCCACTTTCAAAATTAGGCCCTGGAGTTAGGTCCAGGCAGGCGGAATGCTTCATTCCTCAAGGAGCTGGTGCAGGCTGGGCATGTGACCTGAGAGTCCAGTGAAGAACTCCCAGGACTCCCGTGAGAAGGACCAGGGCAAGAGCCCACTCCAAACCCATTTCTCAGAGGACAGGTGGTAAGCCAACAAAGGAGGAGTTCTGAGAATGAAGACAAAGAGGAGGAGGAGGAATGCGGGGTGAGAGACAGAGTCAGAGAGAGAGAGATAGAGAGAGAGTGAGAGAGAACTTTTTCTAAATATATCAAGGGATTGGCACTTGAAACTAGCACTCTGGACTCCAATACCCATTCTTCAAACCAATAACATCTTTTTGTTTGTTGGTGGTAATTTCTGTCACAACAAGAGACCTGGATCATTCAAATTTGAAATGAATATGCTGGGAAAGTTGGGCTTTCTTGGGAATTCCTTCTCTTGGAGGTGGGTTTGAGCAGTTTTAGAAAAAGAAGAGGATTTTTACTCATGTTTTTCCCCACAATTTAACAACACAACCCTCTTCCTCTTCTCACCTCCCTCAACTTCAGTCCCCACCCATAGTATGCTCCCATTAAGCATGTCTTGAATGCAAAGTTGAGTAAACACACCCCCCAGTACAACTTACATTAGCCAGTCCAGTTGAGGACTTGCTATGTGCCAAGTCAAACACCCAGAGTCTGGAGATGCTTTATTTTAAACAGTCCAAGGAGGGAGTTGCTATAATTAGTTGTATCCTAGAGATGAGAAAATGGAGATTTGGTGAAATTAAGCCATTTTCCCAAGGTGGTATAACATGGACCAGCAGAATTGGTAACTTATAGTACATGTTTGTTTTTGTTAGTTTGGGGCCACTCTAGGTGGTGCTCAGGGTTTGCTCCTGGCTCTCTGCTCAGGGATCACTGCTGGTGGGGCCTAGGGGGGATCATATGGGATGCCATGGATTGAACCTTGTTTGCCAGCATGCAAGTCAAGCTCTAGCTGCTGTACTATTGCTCTACTGCTCTGGCTCCATAGTGCTTACTCTTGGATCTATGCTCAGGATCACTCATGGGTGGGCTCAGCAACCGTATGGGGCGCCAGATCAGTCATGAGCAAGGCAAACACTTCACCTGTGTTCTGCCTCTAGGGCTCTAAAACACCTATTTGAAAGTCCATAGTCCATCACACATGGCTGGGGATCTGTCCTGGCACTATGGCAACCAAGGTGGGGGTTTCTGGAATTCTTTAAACTCTGATGAAGCTCAGAGGTTCAAGAGCTATTGAAGAAGTTCCAATGCTTTCCTCAGTCTCTAAGGGGACTTGATTTAACCCCATTCTGTGTACAAGGGAGAAAGATGGAGAGTATTTGGAAGCAGATTCATGAGGTTCCACTCATGCTTTTGGCTATTCGTTATAGCGTTCACTTGTCACTTGTCTTGTATCACTTGTCTTCTCTTTGTTTGTTCATCGATTTGCTTAAGTGGGTGCCAGTAACATCTCCATTTGTCCCTGTCGTGTGCTAGTGTAGCCCAAAGGCATCTGCTCGCTCCAGGGACACGAAGAGCCTCAAACCATTCCTTCAGGTCATGAGAATGAGGTCTATTATTGTTAATGTTTTTGGCATATCAAATATGACATGGATAGCTTGCCAGGCTCTGCTGTGTGGGTGGGATACTCTCAGTAGTAGGCTCTCTAGGATGGGGCTCTGACGAGCTGGGCTTGAGATTGGCTTCTCTCTTGGGTGGAGCTCTGATGAGTTGTGGAGTCCAGACATTGAAAATGGCTGCCATCAGGGTACAGGGGTTCCTCTGGCTTCTCCGAGGCTCTATTGGGGTGGTGGGCCAGGGCCAGAACCCCACCTCCCTCCTGGACATCTCATGATCAGCCAAGCACGGGGAGAACCGGTATCAGCTCTACCCCCTGTGTCTGTGTCTCTGGTTCACGGCCGATGGCCAGGGAGCAGTTCATGGGTGGGTCCACCTGGCCTCCCAGATGGGACAGTGGGGGAAAGGGACCCCGGCTTCATCTCCACGGAAGCCAAGTGACTTTAGCTGTCACAGCATTAGTCAGAAGAGAAAGCACTGGAGCATCCAGTATTGGTAACTAAAAGGAATGCTATACAGCTCTGAAGGTCAATACAGAGCCTTTTCACTACCAAAATGGAATGAATAAAAGATGAATTAAAAAAAAACCGGGCCAGAGCGATAGCCCAGCAGGTAGGGCGTTTGCCTTGCACGCGGCTGGCCCATGCCAGCCGGGTTCGATCCCGGCATCCCATATGGTCTCCTGAGCACCGTCAGGAGTAATTCCTGAGTGCAGAGCCAGGAGTAACCCCTGAGCATCGCCAAGTGTGACCCAAAAAGCAAAAAAAAACAAAAAAACAAAACAAAAAAAAACCCCTCAGTTCTCCCATATGCAAAATATGCACCCAGTTTCTTGAGCAAATTTCCCGGGTTTGCCAAAATATGTATGTATATATTTTAATTTTTTAGTCTTGATTTTTTTTTTCAGACCTCCACCCAGCAGACCAGCCTATCAGTGCCGGCTCGCGCAGTTCATCAATAAATGCTGGACTTAGAGATGCCTACAAGAGTATGCTACCTGCACGGCAGAGCCTGGCAAGTTACCCGTGTTGTATTTGATATATATGCCAAATACCAGTAACAATTATAGACCTCATTCCGGAATGGATTGAGGCTCTTTATGTTCCTGGAGCAAGCAGAGGCCTTGGGCTCTACTAGCATGAGACAGGACATATGCAGATGTTACTGGGGCCCGCTCGAGCAAATCGATGATGAACGGGAAGACAGACAGTCTTGATTTTATTTTGGGGCCATATTCAGCAGTGCTCAAGGCTTACTCTTGGCTGTGTGCTCAGGGATTGCTCCTGGTGGGATTCAGAATCATTTGCAGTGCTGAGATTGAACCCAGGCCAGCTACCTTCAAG
Organism: Cryptotis parvus; assembly: GCA_021461705.1. NCBI lineage: Eukaryota > Metazoa > Chordata > Mammalia > Eulipotyphla > Soricidae > Cryptotis > Cryptotis parvus. The sequence continues at coordinate 101,093 of JAJIBD010002500.1, read as the reverse complement.
GCATATGCCTTACTCACTGCACTAGCTGGCCCCGAGGTGTTTAAGTAAATTAAGAAAGCCAAGACAGGGTATATAACACACTTCCATTTGTGTGTGTGCTTCAGGAGGAGGTAAGATTATAAACCTAGTCTTTCTTCTATATATGCAACCTATCCTTGCAGTATTCAGAAGGAAACAGGATGATTTGGGGTAGCGTTTGCTATGCCAAGTGGCAAGGCATTTTCTTGCATGTGTGAGGACCTGGGCTCATTCCCCGCACTCCATGTCTCCTGAGCACAGCTGGGTGTGGTACTCCTGCCCGAAGGGAAACAGCCAGTGGACATTCTATATATGAAATAAGCGCATGCTAGCCCATTGCTGAGGGGAGCTGGCACATGGAAAGCACTCAGAGAGAGTTTTGTTGAGTAAACCGCAGTCTTCCCCACGATCTGAAAGTTGACCTTCCCTACTTGGTTTGGAGTCTGTAGGTTATTTTCTCGAATCTGGGAATGTTCAAAAAAATGTTTTCCATGTACCTTCATGGTAGTAACATTCCCAGACCCCCCAGAATAACCTACAAGCTCCTGCTAAATATATATGAACATTCTATTTTCAGATAGCAGAGGAACCTGTCAGAGAGGGCTGGTCTCAGCGGACCCACCCAGGTGGCAAAGGGCAAGGCAGAAACTTGCTTTTAACCAGATGCCCTGAGGTACCTTTTTGAATTCAGTGCCACGGGCAAAGGTTTTCCATGTTTTTGAAAAGTTGGAAACAGATCGAAGTCATAGTACTGCAAATAGGGCGTTTGCCTTGCATGTGGCTGAACTGGGTTTGGTACCCTGCATCCCAAATGGCCCCCCCAAGCACCACCAGGTGTGATTCCTGAGTCCAGAGCCAGGAGTAACCCCTGAGCATCGCTGGGTGTGGAACAAAAACTAAAAAAAAAATTTAAGGAAAGAGTTGGGAACAAATGGTTGTGGACTGAGAACAGGTCATCTGAGTGGTCAGTGACTAGCAGGGGCTTCCCGCTTCCTCCCCAAATCCCTTCTAGGGAACTCACTGGAAACTGGTCAGAGGCAAATACTGTGGGGTGAAAACCAGGAGGTGGGGGGCTGGAGAGTGCTCAGCAGCTCAGCAGGCAGGCCTTTACCTGCAGGGGTGCATGATCCTCTCAGAACCACTGGGAGCAACCCCAAGCATCCCTGGTTCAAGCCCCCAACAGAAGAAAAGGAGGTGAGAAAAAAGGGGAGAGGGACCCCAAGCCCCCCATGCCCTGAGGCTGACTATAAAAAGCACATTTGAAAACAGCAGACTGGAAACGTTTTATCGTTCCCGTTACCATGATTTTCTTAAATAGTCAGTGCGTCCCCCCAGGAGGCGTGTTGCAGCTGTGCGAGGCAGTTCCCAGGTGATGTCAGGCCTGGCCGGCCGCCAGCCCCGGCCCCTTGGAGACAGTCTCCATAGGTTCAGCTTGACTGTTTTTCCTTCCTGAGACTTGAGGACACCTTCCTGTCTCAAAGAAAGCAGCCTTTCCAGGGCTTTCTGAGAGCCTGCCGTGGGGGGAGGTGGGAGAAGGCTGGGGGCAGGGGGTGGGGAGAGATTGGAAGAGGGATAGAAGGGAGGTGGGGGGGGGACAGGCCCTGCCCCCTCCCCGGGAGCGGCTCATCCCACCACCAGAGGCTGAAAGAGGGCTGGATGGGGTGTGCTTCCCGGGAATCCCAGTCCACCCCTTGACCCCATCCTCTTCCTGCCTTGCCTGCTGCCTGGGGGACACTTTGGACTGGGGTGGGGTTGGGGGCCAGAGCCTTTCCCACGAAGTTCCCAGCTGGCCAGCGCCTGCTCTCCTTTCTGAGCTCCCAGCTTCCCTCCCTCTCTCTCTCTCTCTCCTCTCTCTCTCTCTCTCTCTCTCTCTCTCTCTCTCTCTCTCTATCTATCTATCTCATTAGAGGCCTGTTGCCAATATCCAGTCTTGCAGGCAGCATAGACTGGCTGCAGATGGACAGCAGGACTGGCTTCAGGGTCTCACTGCTCCACTCCAAGGCCACGGACGCCAGGCTGGCCATTTGCCCCATCTGTACAGTGGGTAAAGTGGACTCGGGGTGGTACACAGCAGAGACAGTGTTGGGACCCCAGTGTGGGTGCAATGTCAGTAGGAATCTGCTCTGTGTGTGTGTGTGTGTGTGTGTGTGTGTGTGTGCGTGCATGCATGTGTTGGAGGGGCGTTGCTCTGGGGCAGGGCTCCCTGTTCGAGCACCTTAGGACTTAGCTCTAGGCAATGGAGGAAAGAGGTTAAGCAGTGGAAGGCTCTGAGTGTCTGGATCCAAACCCTGGTCAGTCGTTCCTGTGACTACAAGGGCAAGAGCAAGCTCACAGGTCTGGGATGTGCTGGGTTGAAGAGGCTGCAGCAGGGCCTGGGCTGGGCAAACCTCAGCTTTCTCCTTCTCCCCTCCTCTCGCTGAATCAAGAGCTCTCCGGGTGCTCAAAGAGGATGCCCAGAAATAGGGGCGGAGTCCCGTTCAGGGACCTCTGCAGAACCTCTCACAGCCGCAATGTTTCTGCTGCTCCAAGGCCCTTTTCTATCATCTCAGAGTTTCCCTTTCAATAGACTGTCTATAGGGCATTGCTTTTGTCTTCCTCTCTGTCATCCCTAGAGCCTGCTCCATAGAGCAGTTGAACCTGCATTTGTTAATTGACTGAGGGACCGACCCCGGCCTTATACACTGGTCTCTGCTGCTTTTTAGCTCTTTGCTGGGACTGAGGTTGTGGAATGTGGAGCTTATACCCCTTGGGTTCAAATTCCAGCTCTGCCATTACTGAGTGTGGTGGCTGTGGGCTAGTACAATATGGAGGTGCCCACAGACCCCGAGTGAAGGGAAGTCATTGGGGTCAGTCACTCCAGGCTGCCGTCAGCTTGTCCAACTAGAGTGTCTTCAGGCAGAGACAAAGCGATGGGGATGTATGGAGCCCGCTCCTGGCTCCTCCCTGACTTGCCATGTGATGAGGAAGAGACATCTTGCCAGCCCCGGGCCTCGGTGTCCGCCCCAGGCCACTTGAAGGATCTAGAAACCCTCCCATTTGGCCACCGCAGCATCTGTCTGGGCTAGGGAGGCTCTGAGAGCTGGCATGAGGCCTGGGCCTGAATTTACTCTCTAGCAGTGTTGGCTGAGGCCCCCAGCCCTTCTGGGCTTGAACTGCACTGCCTGGCTGAGTCTGGGCCCTGGACCATCAGTCCTGCACCAGTGGGCTAAGTTATCCCTGGAAGTGGTCGCCAGCCCTTTTGGACTTGCTTGAGAGCCCCGCCCCAGTGTAGAGCAGTGTGTGAGGGTCTCTGGGGGTGCCGGTAATGCCTGGGAGATGCAGGTTCTTGCCCAGTGCAGAGTGGCCACTGGGTCTGTCTGGACTCATGCAGATAAGGGTGACCTTCAAGGCCACCCCAGCCATGCTTTGAGGCCTCCAGGGCCAGAGCTGGTGATGCTACGGTGGGGGTGGCTCCGGGGATTGAACCGAGTCTCACATATGCAAGGCTCCTGGCTGCTGTGCTATCCCCGGGCCATGGAGAGCTCCTCTGTGTCCTGGTGCCAGCCTCTGCGTCTGTAGGGGAGGCAGTGACAAAACAGACTATTGCAGTGCCCTGAGCAAGGTCTGAAAGGCAACCCCCCAAATCAGGTGTTTTTCCACACCTGGAGAATTTGGGCATTCAGAAAAAAAACAAAAACAAAACAGAGACAAAAGAAAACAAAAAATTGCCAATGACCTCCTTCATGTCCCTCCTGTACCTGGCCAGTCTGTATGGCAGCTCACATGGAGAGGAAAGGGGTGGAACAGAGAGCTCTGAGGGGCAGACGCCCACCTCAGTCACACAGCAGAGGTTGGCCGAGGAGAGGCCTGTGTGCTGCCTCGTCCTGGGCACCTCCCCAGTGTCCTGGCCCTGCTGGCCTGCCCTCTGACCCCGGCCCCTGGGGAGCCTGATCCCAGGCCCGGAGGGCGTATGAGTCTGGTCTGGATTAGCTACGCCGGGAAGCAAACACTGGCCCCCCAGCAGGCTGCCCAGCGGGACCTGTGCTCACAGCTGCTGGGGCTCACAGGCCCATCAATCATGGTGGCAGGAGGCAGGGGGCGGGGGGCTGGGACCACCTTAGCCTCCTGGGAGAGCCGGGGGCAGGGATGCCTGGGTCTGCTGTGGAGATTTTCCAGCCTCTGCTGGAGCTGCTGAAGCCTGAGTAGGTCAGAGAGGGCAGGAGACCATTTGGCAGAGTCCCAACCCAAAGGCCTAGGACTTCACTTTAACTTTCCACTTACAGACATCCAAAGAAGCGACGGAATTAGCCCAGAGATCCACCTGAATGTTACCTGCACTTACGTCTCTGCCTTCTCCTGTGTTCGCTGCAGCTTGCACCTGTCCACACTAACTACAGACATTCTTTAGCCACTTGAGAGCCTGCCACCTGTGCCACGTACCTCTGCCCCTTTGTAATTCTTCAGGGTGTATTTCTTAAGCCAAGGATATCCTCTGACATAACCAGACTGTCCCCGATTCAGAAAGTTTCATATTGATTTGAGACTTTCATCGAAGCTATTGTTCTTATTTCAACTTTGTCAACTATCCAACTATGTCTACAGCATTTCCCCGTGCTGTGGGATCCAGGCCAGAGCTCTGTGTAGCAATCAGCCATCCAGATTCATGTGGACTTGACGTATGTCCACATGAAATAAAGCATAAAAGTAAAGACATGCAGACAGGCTTGAACAAAGACACTCAACTTGACACGTGTCCTGTTAACTGATGTTCTGGAAAATTCTTGAATGTTTCTAGGACAATACATCAAACTTATGGGCTCTTATGAATGCTTACTTTAAAGTTAGTTTTCTAAAAACACTTTAACTGTGGTCTAGAGAGATAGTACAGTAAATAACTCACTTGCCTTCCATGCAGGCAATCAAGGTTCAATCCCCAACATCCCATATGGTCCCCAAATACTGCCAAGAATAATTCCCTAGTGAAGATCCAGGAATAAGCCCCGAGCACTGCCAGATGTGGCCACAAAACAAAACAAAATACTGTAACTTTATCATAGTTCACTGTGCTCAGAGCTTACTCCTGGCTCTGCATTCAAGAATGACTCTTGGCGGTGCTCAGGGAATCATATGGGATGCTGGGAATCAAACCTGGGTCAGTTGCATGCAAGGCAAATGCCCTCCCCACTGTACTAATGCTCTGGTCCCAGACACTATAACTTTCAAGGCTCTTTTTATATTATTTAGCCTTGAAGGGCACTCCCAAGCAATGCTCAGGGGTCTCAGGGGACCATCTCCAGTAATGCTTGGCCAACCAGGCCAAGGGGTTCAGCATGAGGGAACGAGGGTGCAGAGTAGTTCAGCCCTTGCACTGCTAAGGACGATCAGATTCACTCCAGAAGAGCTCAGAAGCCCCCCAGGGCCACATGCAAGGTGCTGCTTGGTCTGGAGGGGTTATGCCAGGGTTCGAACTCAGATCGAACACACAACGCATGCACACACAGCGCATGCACTGCTGACATTGAGCTATCTCCTGACCTCCATGTTTTTATTTTTAATCCAATAAGAGCTTCATAACGTGAAAGTGGCCTGAGCCAAGGACGAGCAGCACCTGTGGTGATCAAGCCCTGCTTGGAAAAGGGGCCCTGCATCACAGTCTGGCTCCAAATGCTGTGCACAGTGGCCCACAGCTGTCCCTCTTTGGGCTTTGCTTTCCCTGGCGCTGTGGGCAACCTCCGAGGCATTTCCGCTTGCTGTTGTGGAATTAGGGAAGGGAGCCCTGAGTGACCAGGAGGGAGCCCGAGTTCCTGGCAGCCAGGTAAGGTCAGAGACTCATGGCTGGCCTCAGCAAGTCGCCTCTCTACATGGCTCAGGGCCCCACATTTTGAGAAGTTTGCGGGGCAGAGTGTGACTGAAATGTCTGTCTTCCCCTTTGGGGTCTTGGGAGGCCTGATAAAGCTGCTCGCTACTGGGTTGCTTTGGGTTGAGCGCTTTAATTCTTCCGGGTCAAATCAGCTCTGGGGGACTCTGGAGAAGCCTGGCTGGGTTGGCCCCTGGAAAGGGAAGACAGATTGCCGAGGGAGGGGACTAATGGCCCCCAGAGGTCCCGCTCCTCTGTGGGCCTCTCTCGGAGCCATCTGTGAGGTTCTAGTCCTGCAGCTCACAAGCACCAACTGTCCATGCCCCGGTGCCCTGGGGAGACAGTCGGCACCAGAGAGGGTGAGGCAGCAGCAAAAGAGGTCTGGGGCAGCTCTCCAGGTGTCCAGGATGCATGACTCGGCTGTGGATGGTCCACAACTGTGCGGGAAGCTGAGTCTCACTCCGCGCCCTCCACAGGTTCTTGCTGCTTCACCCGAAGCTAAAGGCAGGTCCTGGAACAACGTCACTTCACCCAGCAGTGGGGAGTTTCCTCCCCTCTCATCGATGTGCTCATGAACGGAAGCAGATGGTCCCAGTGACCCACCTGGACAGACAGACACCGCAGGGACCCACAGGGGCCTGGGCAGGAATTGCCACTGAGAGCTGGACCTGATGGGCTGCAGGGAAAAGTAGTTTCCCTGTTGTCTTCTAACCTGCGGTGTCTGTGAGCGCAGGAAGCCTCTGGGATGCTGCTGGCAGCATTCCCTAGTCTGCACGCCTGGCAGTGCACTTGGCGTGACAAAACTCAGGGTAGGGGCCCCAACTCAGGGCAGTGCCAGCCCCCTGCATTTGTGCTGTTCTTCCACAGGTACTTTAATGATTGTTTAAGCCAGAGATCCCAAAGTTATTGGGGCTACCACCCTTATTTCAGAAGAAAGATCACTTAGTGTCCTGCTGGAAATCTATCTCCTTTAATGAACAAACAGGGACCCCCCACCTCAATGGCACCCAAGGCTAACACACCCCCGTCCCCCTTATTCCTGGACCCCTGCCTGGGATAGGGGTGTGACATCATCCAATTTAGGAAACATTGGTTTAAGAAGATGTGTCTGGGGGCCAGAGCGATAGTACAGTGGGGAGAGCGTTGAGTGTTTGCCTTGCATGAGACCAACCCAGGTTTGATCCCTGGCATCCCCTGTGGTTCCCCAAGCACTGCTAGCAATAATTCCTCAGCGAAGAGTCAGAGCCAGGAGTAACCTCTGAGTATTGCTTGGTGTGACCCAAACAGAAAAAAAAAGATGTGTCAAGATGTGTCTGTGTATGATTTACAATAATGCCTGACCTGCTTGGTTTGGGTTGACTGTGGTCAGTTTTGGTGCAAGTTCTCAGGTCTTACAACATTTGCATTTTTTCTTTTTTTGCAGTGAAGACAGAAGCAGAGAAACCTAGAAATAATTTTTTTCAGAAATTCAGGGCTAGAGCAATAGTATAGCAGGTAGAGCATTTGCTTTGGACATGGCTGACCAGGGTTCAACCTCCAGCATCCCCGAGCACCTCTAGGAATGATCTCTGAGCAGAGTCAGGAGCAAGCTCTGAGCACTGCGGGGGTGTGGCTCCCTAAAAATAGAAAACAAAAATCGAGTCTATCAAGAGCAATTCTGAAGCATCCCCAGCATAGCTGATGGCACTGCTTCCTGGAGGCATGAAGGGGGTGGGGGAGTGTACCCTTTTCACCAGGTTTTCTCAGCAATTGAATTGTTTACCCAGTGCTCGAGGTCTGCAAAAACCAAGGTGAGCACAAATGATCATCATGATCATCTTCCTGCCCGAACTGTTCTTACTGGGAGGTCCAGAGGGGTCAAGCAACCTCTCTGGGGCCGCCCAGCAAACCTGGGAGCAAAAGTGGGCCTCCAGCCCAGCGCCTGGAGTCTGCTCCAGCCCTACTCCCAGGCTTCCTGCCATTGACGATGTCAGTCCTTTTCCTGTGGCTTTTGCCAGGGGCGGCCTGGACCTGGGGAGGTGCAGGGAGCACAATGTGCTTTCCTGATTAGCTCCCCAAGGGGAAGCGCCACTGCGTTGGGACACAGGATAGGCAAGACCTGTCTCCCTGGAACACGGGGACAGCGAGGTGCAGCGTGCTGGCACAGCTCTCCATGGGGAAACAGGGGGTGTTCGGTCCTTCCTCCACTTCTCCTACCAAAGAGTTCAGTGTGGTGATTGCACAAGTGCTCCATCATGGACTGGCAACTCTGGGACTCCTGCTTCCGGGCCTGGTGGGAGCAGAAGGCTGGCTGGGTCATGCTCAGCCCAAAGTGCGGGCCGTAGAAGATGCTGGGTTAGGGGCTGTTCTGTGGAGTCACCCCTGCAGCAGTCAGAGGGTCAAGTGCCCAGGGTGGTGGAGCTCAGGGAATTCCACTGGAGAAAGCTTGTCAGAAAACCCTGCATCCAGATCTGAGTGTGAAATGAACCATCCCAACACAGGCACATGTGTGGAATGGGCAAGGAAAGGGCGCAGCCTGGTTCTGGGCCTGTCTTGGTGTTTCCATCACCCTGCACCCTGCCTCCAAAGTGCCTCTGGTCTTGGCCTTGCTGGGACAGAACCCCAGCCAGAGAGCCAAGAACTGATGCTTCCACTGACCAGCTGTGTTCATAACCATCCCAAGAGGGCAGGTCTTCCTCCCCAGGGTCTAACCTTCCCAGGGTCTCGGGAATATTGCTTTTATTTTTTTTTCTTTTTGGGTCACACCGGGAGACGTTCAGGGGCTACTCCTGGATCTTTGCTCAGAAATTACTCCTGGTGGAGCTCGGGGACCATATGGGATGCTGGGGATCGGTTTGGCCACATGTAAGGCAAACGCCCTTCTTGCTGTGCTATCGCTCCCGCCCATTTTTAGTTTTTTGGGGCCAGTGGTGCTCAGGGCTAACTTCTGACTCTGCACTCAGGGATCACTCCTGGTGATCGACGGGGTGGCAGATGTCGCAGCCAGATCACCCTCACATCTGAGAAGACGTGTCTGGATCTGGAAGGGAGAGAGACCTACGGCCACCCTGCCATGTGCCAGCCAGGTGCCTTTTGTAGGTGTCATTGTACTTCCAAATCACCTCAGCTAAAACAACACCCTGCCAGTCCACATGGGCGCACATGTAGCAGCTTTCTACACTCGAGTCAGGATAGTGATGACATGGTGAAGGAGAGGTCACGGTCTGGACACTGACAGAACAAAGATGCAGCTGCAGAGGGAGGACACCCTTGACTCCTGTGCCCTGATACGGTGAGAGCATCTCGGATTTAAAAGGCGTGTCTGGCCCTGGGGCCACCAGCCATAGCATGAAGAGCCTCTCAAGCGGCTGGGGAGGCTGGAACTCCGTCCGCCCCGGGCCCAGCTGACTATGGGGGCCCCAGGAGGGCAGATGGGTTTTGAGAGTGGGCCCATCACCTCTGGGGGTCCTGGAAGCAGCCGATGAGTCTCGCCCATCACACTAGCCACCATTTTTGCTGTCCGGATGCTGGGAAACTGCCTCACGACCAGATTAACAGAGCAAAACCAGTTCGAGCCCAGGTCGTGCGGCCGTGTGGTCCATTAAAATAGTGGAAACAGTAATGTCTTTTAATGCACTGCATTCCACGAAGAGCAGGAAAGTTTGGGAGGGAGGAGATAAAGAGGAGAGAAATGACATACAGAACCCACCAAGTAGTTGAGGTGTGGGATGGGGAGGGAGGTGGGGACATTGGTGATGGGAGATGGGTTTGGGTGGAGGGATGGGTGTTGGAACACTGTAGAACCAAAACTCTACATGAGCATCTTTCAATTGTATGTCTAAAATGGTGTAATAATATCGGGGGGAAGAAGAATAAAATTAAATTAAAAAAAAGAAATACAAACAAAATTACGAGACCTATAAAAAAATAAAAGGCGTGTCTGACCTTTTAATGTATGTATTGTAATCCACAAAGTGGAAGGGAAGGAAAAGAGAAAGAGATAGAAAGAGAAAGAAATAAAGAACCTGTCATAGAGGCAGGCTAGGGGAGGTGGAGGGAATTGGGGACATTGGTGGTGGGAAATGGGCACTGGTGGAGAGATAGGTGCTGGAACACTGTATGACCGAAATCCAAATACGAACATCTTATGAACATCTTTGTAATTGTGTATCTCACGGTGGTATAATCACTGTCTTCCCGTTCATCATCGATTTTTTCGAGCGGGCACCAGTAACATCTCCATATGACCTGCCTCATGCAAGTAGAGCCCAAGGGCACCTGCTTGCTCCAGGAACATAAAGAGCCTCAAACCATTCCATCAGGTCATGGGAATGAGGTCTATAATTGTTACTGGTATCTGGCATATCAAATACGACACGGTAGCTTGCCAGGGCTCTGCCGTACAGGTAGCATACTCTTGTAGTCATCTCAAAATCCAGCATTTATTGATGAACCGCGAGGCCTCTTGTGCGGCTGCGAGCCAGGCTGTGATAGGCTGGTCTGCTGGGTGGAGTTCTGATGAGGGGAAGTCTGGGTGTGGAAAATGGAGGCCCCTCATGGAGGTGGGGGTCGTCTGGCTTGTTGTGAGGCTCTGCTGAGGTGGCAGGCCAGGGCAAGAACCTGCCATCCCTCTCGGGGGCGCCTCATGAGCCGCTGGGCACAGGGAGAGCCAGTAGCAGCTCTGCCCCCATGTCTGTCTCTTATTATACGGTGGTATAATAAGATATCTAAAAAAAAAAATAAAAGGCGTGTCCGATGCTATTTGTCTGAGACTGGACTAAAGCCAATGTAGATGCGTACACACTGTTTTGGGGTTGGTTTTTGGGCCACACCCAGCGGTACTCAGGGTTTATTCTTGGCTCTATGCTCAGGGATCACTCCTGCAGGGCTCAGCGGACCATATGCAGTGCTAGGGTTAAACCACAGGTAACTTCACGCAAGGCAAGAGTCTTAATTCATGCACTAGCTCTCCAGCTCTCATGTCAGGGTTTTTTTTTTAAACTTTCTATTTGCCTGGCTAGTCACAGGGTAACACAAAAGAATGTGTGCCTGAGGGGCGGGAGCGATAGCCCAGCCGGTAGGGCGTTGCCTTGCACGCGGCCTGGGTTCGATCCCCGCTATCCCATATGGTCCCCGAGCACCGCCAGGAGTAATCCCGAGCACCGCCAGGGAGTAATTCCTGAGTGCAGAGCCAGGAGTAGCCCCTCGAGCATTGCCGGTGTGACCCAAAAAGGCAAAAAAAAAAAAAAAAAAGAATGTGTGCCTGAGGCTGGGCTGCTGGAGGCCCTGAGGGTGAGGATCCTGACATCCAGCCTCCCTTGTCCCCTGAAGGCAGAGCCATATGGCTGGAAGGCAGAGCCTCTATTTTTGAATAGAGGCAATAAGACCCCTATTCAAAAATGAGGGTAGGGCGTTTGCTTTGCAACCCAGTGACTTGGGATTCCCGTCATCCCACATTGACTCCCAAGCACTGGCAGGAGTGATCCCTGAGCACAGAGCCAAGAGGAAGCCCTGAGCACAGCTAGGTGTGAACCCCCAAACCAAAACAAACAAACAAACAAACAAATGAAGGAATGAATGAATGAATAAATAAATACAAAGAACATTTCCCTGCTAACCACACTGGACCCTAACAGTAGTGCAAGAAGGTGCTGTGGAAAGGTTGGGGAGGTCCACTTCGGGAGAGAAGCAGGTACCTCTGGCCCTGTCCAGGGGAAGAACCCCTCTGACTGCTCCCACGCCTGCATCCCATACCAGTTCGGAATTTCTTTTATTTAAAAATATCCTTTATTTTAAACATACTGATTTTCCCTTACACACCCACAGGTTCACATGTCTCACACACACACACACACATACACCACACACTTGCACTCACGCAGATTTACACATAGCCTCTGTCACCAACAGTCTGTTTCCCAGAATGTCCACCTAGTCACTGGCCAGCCAGGGCTGGGGCCGGCTGGTGGGAATCTTGCCGTGCTCCAGGGTGGAGTGGAGATGTCCCGCACGGGGCCTGCCCCGAGGGTGGGGGACACCCTGGCTATTGTCCTCTGGTCCTGCGCAAAGGAGGCTTGGGTTCAGTGCCCGGAGTCTTCTCCCTGTTCAGTCGGGGCCGGCCGCTGGGCTCCCTCTCAAGGGTCCTGCTTGGAGCAAGTGTCACAGATGTCGGACTCATCTCCTTTGATACTCGGAGGGGGCCACCCCCTCACCTTCAAACAGCTTCCTCCCAGGTCCGCGGCCACCCTGGGGCAGGGAGGAAAGAGAAGCATTAGGAGGGTTAATCAACTCACCATCTCCCCTGGAGCTAACCAACCTCTGCATCTGGCCGCTGGGGAGTGGACAGAAGAATTCGGCCGAGTGAGGGGCTCCACTGCACGGCCGGGAGACAGGATGGAGGGCACAACCTGAGTGGGGGCCCTCTGGGACATAGAAGGGGGCTCCTGGGAGAGGGAGCACGGTGAGGGGGATGGAAGGGAGGGAGGGGAGGCTCTGACTTTAGCCACGTTTTTATCTTTCACACGTGTCCCCCGAGAGCTTGAAAAACCACCCAGTGCATTTAAAATCATAACATTAAAATTATTTTCTCTTTGGTGGGGGAGGGGATGTTCGAACTACACGGGAGGTGCTCAGGGCTTAATCCTGGCTCTGTGCTCAGGGACCACTCCTGGCGGTGCTCAGAGGACCCTAAGGGACGCTGAGGAGGATAGAAAGGGGGTCGGCGGTGTGCAAGGAAAGCACCTTAACCCCTATCCCATCTCTGCAGCTCGAAATCACCGCTGGGACTAGGGCACAGGCACCCCCTCAGTCACCTCCCTGCCTTCATTCAGGGCATCCACTTAGCCAAGGATATACTCTCTGGCTGTCTCCCCGAAGTCTCTGGCCCTGCCCCTGCCTTGCACTTCTGGCCTCTCTGGGGGATGTGAGCACCAGGATATAGCTAAGAGGGGGAAGTTGGGCTTTCTCCTCCCCCACCCCACATTGGGGCTGGGAGCTCGGGATAGAGCAGGGAAGTTTTACCCCGGGCCCCACTTTAGACCATGGTCAGCACAGAGCTGGTGCCAAAGACCAATACGGCCAGATGGTCAGTGGTGCCCAACGGGCAAGCTAATGGTAGCAGCCACTGAAGCTGCTCTTCTCTCAGCCCAATTCTGAGGTCTGACATGTGGGGTCATAGCTTTTAGAGAATCTCTGGAGGCCTCCAGCATTAGAAGGTCTGTCCCAGAGGCTCCCAGCCAATTGCTAAGTGTTGGCTGGAGCTCCCCGTGTCCAACAGTCTGTCCTGTTTCCAGGACTCAGTGGCACTGGATTCCCTCCACCTGCTTCCAGAGCCTGGCTAGGAGGTGATGGAACAGCATCTTTCTCAGTCATGTGGGAAAACGCTGACCATCTGGGAGCTCTACCCGCTACCGCTCTGCTCCTGGGCCCAGGTTGGGGCCGATCCATGCAGATGTGAGCCCAGCCTCCCTTGAGGCTCGCCGGGCCCCAGGACAGCATGTCCATTCACAGGCAGGGCTATTTTGAGGGCTGAGGACACATCCCAGCAGAGCCTGGGGCTTGGGCTTCTCAGACAAACTCTGGCAGGAGTGACTGTGCAGGGGCGGATGGGCGGGGGAAGGGACGTGTTGTGGCTGGGAGAGAAAATGAACTCCCACCTTCCCCTTGACATCTGCGAGACAGGAACTGCCGCTTCCCCCAAGGCGGGTGGTCCCTGGGAGCCCTGGGTCCCACCAGGGTGCTAGGACTGTTTTGACCCCCACTCCCGCTCCGTTTCTTCATTCGTAAAATGGGGACCAAGGGGCCAACTTGCCACCCAAGCCAGACAGTGGGCCACAAACGCGGCTGGGAAAGAGGAGCTCAGCTAACAGCCTGACAAGTCTGCTCCGCCTCCGTCCCTCAGGGCCTTGCCGCTGAGGCCTCTGGGAAGCACCAGTCAGGAGCTGGACTTGGATGACAGTCAACAGGGGCTGTCATCTCTGCTGCCTTGCGCTTACTGCTGGGCCTCAGGCAAGTGACCTCGGGCTCCGTCTCCCCACATGCAAAGTGGCATCACCTTGGGTGATGCAGGCGTCTGAGCGCACCAGGCCAGGAGTGCTGTGGGCAGCAGCAAACTCTCAAGGGCACCGTCTACTCCCGGCCTCCTGGCTCCAGGCACTTCTGCTCTGGAGACGGGCCCTTCCAAGCCGAATGTACAGAGCCTCAGGTGACAAAAAGGACGCTGAAACAAGCCCTCTCCACCACCCTCTCACTCTACCACTAGCAGTCACACTAAGCCTCTCCTTAAGTGGGAAGACACTGGAAGCAGCAGTTTCCATGGGGACCCAGCTAAGACTAAGAGGCGGGTTGGGGGTGGGGAGGGGGACAAAGTAGCTAAGAGGAAAGGGAGAGGGATCCAGTGTTGGGGCTTTCTGGTCCCCACAATTTGGGAGCCCCCGCCCCAAGAATAAGAAAGTAAATTTCTCCTAGCAAGTGTTAGAGGGCCTGAGCTGGCTGGGATCGCCCGCCCCTGACCCCAGAGGAGACTGTGAGGTTGAGAGCTCGGCTTCCACAGCCAAATTTGGCTGGGTTCGTGGTCCTGTAGCCAGATCCCTGGGAAGCAGCCAGACCAATGTGAGGGCCGGTCATGTGTGGGATAGGCCCGAGACGAGGCGGCGCCCCTGTGGCCCCCTGCGGCTGGGGCAGTGATGGACACCCTCTCACACTGGCTCTGTCCACTTCCCAGGCCAGCAAGGCCTGAACTGGACATTGGCCACCAGGGCCTATGCATCTCAGAGCGGCTTCTGGAAGTGGATGTGAAACTATGACAGTTCCTCTCCAGGTGCCTGAGTGGCGGGCAAGGCGGCGTCCATGGGGCACGGACAATTGGCGCATGCCAATCGGGTGCGGGTGCTGCCAACCAATAACGCTGCCCCACTTGCTGAGCCAGGCCATGTTTTCTGACGCCTACTCTGCTGTGTTTTCTCCAGGACACCTTTCCCTACTCCTCATCTGCTTCTTTTCCCAAACTTAAGGACTAGGGGCCTTTTTCTGGGCCCCGACAAGCCTTGGGGGGCCCCCACCTCCACTCTCAGGCTACCCTTGTCTTGCCCTAGTCTTGATTCCAAATCAGAGAACCAAACTCTGATTCTCTTATTTATTTAGTTTTAGTATTCCAGTGACGGACCACACCCAGCTGTGTTCAGGGGCCACTCTTGGCTTGGTAAGTGTGGACCCTGCAGTGACAGGGACAGAACCTGGGGCTCCTGCTTTGAAGCCTGTGCTCTGGTCCTCTGAGCCATCGCTCGTTACCTGTGGTGCTAGGAATACTGTCAGGAGACTGCTGGAGAGCTGGGGTTTGCTGTGGTGTGAAAGGTGACCGGGCAGGGCCACCAAAAGCCCAGTCAGTCTTTCACATTAAGGCAAGGTGCCTGCAGGGGCCAGTGGCTGGGGGATAAGCAGGGTCCGAAAGAATACACAACTGGATCAGGGACCCTGCGGCAGTCACGAGAAGGTGAGACCACGCTGGGGGTCTGAGGAACCAGAAGGGGGTGATCTGGCGCCAGAATACAAAAAGGCCCTCCAGAAAAGAGTGAAGTGGCGTGCCTAGGGCCGCCGTGAGGACCAAGGTGGAGGCTGAGCTGGGTCCCCAAGCCCTTCAGTTCTTCTTTCTCGAGGGAGAGCAAAGGTTTGGCCCACACCCATTCATCAGGGCGGCCTCTCTGCTCAGGGAACCGTATGCACTGTCAGGAGTCAAACTGGGGTCTGCAAGATCTCTCTGGCTCTCCTTTCCCTTTTCGAAAGCTTGTGTGGGCACACAGACAAGTTTCTGCCTGGTTTCTCCGGGGATCAATGAGCCACTAGAATTCAGAAGAGCTATCACAGACAAGCATCCTTAGTCTAGGAAAAGCGCACGACTGAAGGGGAATGGTCTGGGGTGAGGCCAGCAACTTGGGGTGTGGGCAGAGGTAGCAGTTTCTAGCCAGGACCCCGACTCCTCCCGGTCTGCGTTGCGTTGGCACTAGGGCATGCTGCTGGGGCTGACCTCCTGCTCTTCCCCCAAATTCAGTCCTTCAGGATGGGCCCTTAAGGAAACACCCTTTTTTCTTTAATAAAAAAAAAACAACCAAAAAAACCCAACCAACATCTATTGCTCGTTAGCTGAGTAATGTTAGGTCTTGGGAATATAGGTTCAATTTCCTTGTAGGCACCTATTCTTGGGTCAGGTCCCTTATTAATCACAAAGATGATTTTTTTTATGGTAGGGGTCAGTGGGGACCATACATGCCACCAGCAAAAACCTGAACCAGCAATCTGGCCAAGACCAGGGAATGCTCGCGTCGGACTAAACCCAACTTGGAGTCTCATGCCCTCATCGACCATAAAACCAAGCAGAGATATCTGTCTGACGGTGAAAAAAAAGGACCTCGTGGGGCGGAAGGGACAGTTACACCGCGCACCTAAGGCGCCTGCCTTGCTGCGGCAGAACCCAGTTTGATCCTCAGCATCCCATATGGTTCCCCCATCACCGCCGGGAGTGACTCCTAGTCGTTGATTTCTGGTTGCAGGCGTAAATCCTGAGCATCGCCGGGTGTGGCAAAAAAAAAAAAAAATCCAACAACCCCCCAAAACACCCAAACAAAAAGCAACAAAAAAGTAGGGCCTCATCCCCACTGGGGCACCCTAGGCAGGGTGAAAGGCGCGAAAGCCTTTGTTAGAACTTTGCCTCATCCCTCTTCTGCTCCAGCAGGGAAAGGTGTGGAGCTCCTGGTGGCATCTCATCCTCAGTCCCTGGCACCGGGCTTTCCAGCCCTTTCTGTTGCGGGGGCACGGAGTGAGAGGTTTCGTGGTACAGTCCCGGAGAGCCGCAGCCCCCAGGACCTGGGTGGCTTGTCTTTTTTCACTTGTTGGGGAGAGGGTGTCTCTGGCCCGCTTTTTGCCCCCGACCCCCGCCACCCCAGCGCTGCACGCGCACGCACTCACCCCTTTGCGCTGGTTGCTGAGGCAGAAGGTGCAAATAGAGCGCGGCTGGCGGCCGCCGTCTGGGGCGGCGGGGATGGAGCCCCTTGGCGCTGCCCGCCGCGCGGAAGCACGGCTGCCCGTCGTCGGCCGCGTCGCCCAGCAGCAGCACGTTGGCCAGGTGCGCGATGTAAGCTGGACGCCAGGCGCAGCGTCTCGATCTTGGACAGCTTGCGGTCCACCGGCTCGGTGGGGATGAGCGTGCGCAGCGCCGTGAAGGCCGTGTTCACGCTCTGCGTGCGGTCCCGCTCCCGCGCGTTGGCCGCCTGCCGCTGTCGCACCACCACCACCGGGGCCCGCGCCACCCCCGCCGCCGCCGCCGCCGCCGCCGCCGCCGCCCGCCCGCCGGCCGCCCCCGGGGCCCGGGCCGCGCCGCGCCGCCTCCAGGCCCTCGCAGCAGCCGAACGACTGGTCAGACGCGTCGCTCTCGCTGCGGTTCTCCTCGTCCTCGCTCAGCAGCCGCACGTCGGGGTACAGCACGTGCGCGCCGACGGGCGCAGCAGCGCGAACGCCATGGAGCCGGGACCGCGTCCGTGCGTCCGTCTGTCCGTCCGCCCGCGCGCCCCACCCGAGCGTCCGCCGCGCCGTGCGCTCCCGCGCGCTCCCACGGCCCCGCCGGCCGCCGCCTTATAGCCGAGGGCGGGCCAATCACGAGGCCGCCCAGGCCAGGGGGCTCCGCCCTGACCAATGGGGACGCGTCCGCCGTGTTTCAGCCTATAGGAACGCGCCCCGCCACTCGGGTCTCCCAGGTTGAAAGCGGCCCGGGAGCCCTGCGCCCGCCGGGACCACTCCCGGTCAGCCAGCGCTTCTGGCAGATTGATGCCGGGGGTTTGCGTGTGGAATGGGGGTGTCCCTACCCAGCCCGCACTCCTTAGCCTCCGCCTAGACCCCCTGGGAGAAAACGGGCAGGTTCGTTCACCCTCGGCGCCTGACTTTTCGTTGGGGTGTGTGCGTGTGGGGTGAGAATGGCAGAGAAACCAGCTCTGATCTTTTGCACCTTTAAATTCCATCACTGTAGTTCTGCGACTTTAAATGAGTCAAACTTGGGGAAGGGTTTTTGTTGCGTTTTTTGACACCACCGACTCCCCTCTTCTGTTTTATAGACTCAGGAATGCCTCAGGAACACGCAACGGGTGTTCTGGGGAGAACTTTCAGCGGAAGCTGTGGTCTTTCCAAAGAAGGACGCGACAGTGTTACATCCCTGACGACAAACTTGAGAAACAAAAACGCCAAACAAACACAAAACAGAAACGCCAATCTCTTCATTTATTCATCCAACAAATATTCGTGAGGTCTCTGCATTGTGTCAGGGGTGGTTTTTTGGGGTGGGGGCAGAGATGTGAACCAAACAAACCGTGTCTGGCAGAGCTGACGTTTCTGCTGTGGTCCTACTATGTGGCAGGCACTGAACTGGGTATTTTACTTCTGTTCTGTACTGCTCTGCCCTGAGGTGGGGGAGTGCCCCCATTTACAGATAAATGCTTTGTTCAGTCTTACAAACGCGGGGGACTGGAATAGCCCTAGTCTGTCTTTCATATTGTTTCCCCTCACCTCCCATTAAAACACAAATGTCTCTTCCTCTAACCCCAGTCTTTTGTTTGGAGGGTGAAGGATCACACCTAGCCTGGCAGTGCTCAAGGACTCCTCCTGCCTCTGTGCTCTGGGATCACTCCCAGTGGGACTTGGGGTATCACAGGTGGTTCCAGGGGTTGAAGCCAGGTCAGCATGTGCCAGGCAAGTCGTGCTGCCTTGGCCGGAGCCCATGCTTCCCAGCCTGCTCTGCTCAGAAAGAAGCCTCAAACCCTGCCTCACCCCTCTACCCTCCCAGTGTACCTTCCCTCAACCTGCCTCCCTTCAGGAAATCCTAGATTGCCCATCCTGACAGGTGCTCCTCGGAGGGTCTGAGAAAGACGGTTGCTGGGATCTTCTCACCACCGTGCCCACTGCCTAGCTCCATCCTGAGGCTGGCGAAACCTGCATCCACTTGACCTTCAAAATAGCTCTGCTGCCCAGATGGCATCTATGAGGCTGACAGACACAGGGAACAAGCCAAAAAGCTCCCAGGTACCTTTCGGTTCCATCTTCCTCTTGGTTTTCTGGAAGATGCTTCCTTGCTCCGCCACTCTCTCTTCCTAACTTCCGTGGCCCAGGCCAGAACGAGGGGAGGGAAGAGGAGCTGCTGGGAGAGCTTCAGGCTCAGGGTCTGCAGGAAAGTCTGTTCCCACACCTGGCTCCCCCTCCCCTTCCCACCATTTGACCGTGACCCCAGTCAGCCTGGGCTTGGGAGAAGAGGAGAAGGAGCCGCGGGGTCCCCCTCCCCCCCGCCAGTCCCACACGCAGCCGCAGGCGAGGCTGCTGCTTCCTGCACTGATGAATTATTACCGGGAGATTTCCTTCCCTGTCTGCGCCTCCTCACAGGGGCTCCCAGGCTCCCCTTCACTTTCACTTTCTCCCCCTTCTCCCCCCTCTCCTGCTCTCAGTCCTCAGGTGGCTCGGGATTCCTCAGTTCAGCTCCTCCCCTTCCAGCTCGGTGGGAGAAGCCAAACTGGGTGTGAACCGAGCCGGAAGGCGGCGGGGGCAGCACGGGGCTGACCTGGTAAGCTCATCCATTCATTTGCTCCTCAGGCAGGTTTTGACACAGGGGGACCCAGGAGGAAAATAAAACCTTGAATGAGACGGAGACGAGCCTGCTGTACCCCAGAGGGGAAGGCGCGCTGTAAACAGAGAATCGCAGGACAATGCAGTAGCAGCAAGCCAGGCTCTGGCATCAAAGACCTGGTTCCGGCCCAAGGCCAGCGACTCTCAGGTGTCCATTTCTGGCTTGAAACCCAAGGGATAATAATAGTCCCGCTTCAGTGAGAGATCCCGTGAGTTAATGCCAATAAGGCCAGGACCCAGCCCTCCCATGTGCAAGGGCAGGACGCCTGCTGCTGTGGGCCAAAAGCCTGAGGGGAGGGACTGGACACTCCCCCGCCCCCATAGAACTTGTCCTGTTCTTCACTCACTCCCACCAGGCTCTTCAGTTCTTTGTCCTTGCCCCTCCCTCTGCTTCAGCGGCACTGGCTTCCTCATGCTTCCTGGACCCATCTACTCAGACATTCCGCCACCCCTATATCCCCCAACTTTATCTCTTGCTTCCTCCTACTCTCCACTCAAACTTCACTTTGTCAGGGAGAACTTCCTGGACCTCTGAGTGGACAAGAGCAATGTTCTCTCTCCTGCCCTCCACCTTACCCCTAGTGTTTATCATTGCGTTCATGCGACCTCTTACTCATTCATGCACAAGTATTAATCGAACACTGTGTGCTGGGGGATGGGGGGGTCTAGAGAAAGGAGCACAGGGGTTCTCTCTTTCACTTTCCTCAGTCTCTTCCCAGCACAGCCTTCAGAGCATAGTTTTCTATTATACCCATTTTACTGATGAAGAAACTGAGGTTCTGAGAAGAGATTGTGACTTGCGGAGGTCACACAAGGGACCCTTGGGGAAACCTAGGATGAGCAAACACCTTTCCCAACCACAAGGCTTCTTGGGCCGCCGGAAGGAGCATGAGGGGCTGAGAAAGAGAAGGAGGGTCTTAGAGGCTGAGAGAACAGCCCCTGGCGCTGCTGCCCCTCCAGGGCTCCCAGCTCCAATCTCACCCGAACACTGGGAGTTTCTCTGTGGCACTCGTGTTGCACATCTCTGAGACTTTGCCCCCTGCCCCACTTCCCCTTTCCCTGACCATCCATCACTTTTGGTCTGGAGGCTGGCCCCTGACTCCTCTGCCAAACTTCAGTGCGCCTTCTCCTGGGTAGCCCCCTCTCCTGCCTTGGCACAAACTCTTATTTTGTTTGTTGTGGGGAGGGAGCACACCCACCTAACTCCTGGCTCTGTGCTCAGGGACCCCTCAGAGTAGTGGTCAGGGGACCATATGTGGCAGACCCGGGGGGACCTGTGTAGGCCGTGAGCCCTCCCCACTGTAGTGTCTCTCCAACCCAAACGGAACTCCTGTGCCAAGGCTTAAATCTTATTTGACTTCTCTCTGCGCTCCCCACTCCCTCCTGCCAGGCCCCTCCTCCCACTGTGGGTAGGTCACCGGCTAGCAAGAAAGCCCCCACAAATCCTCTGTAGACCACTCCCCACTGAATAGATGTGATGCCAACCCAAGAAACACACCTACAGCAAAAAAAACATAAGTGTAAATCTATGTGAAAATCCATTCAGACAAACCAATATCATAAATTGGATAAGATTAAACATGTCCAGAGGCATAAAATTAATCAACCTGATGAGTCAACCACAATATTGATGAAGAACAAAGTTGGATAAGCAGCCACACGTCACCAATAAATACAGAATAGAACATGCAAATATATCAATAGAATGCATGTGACTGGAAGAATATGACAGAAAGGGCTGGAGAGTTTGTGCAGTGGTTAAGGCCCTTGCCTCAATCCCTTTGACTTTGATTGGAACCCCTGGCACCACCCCGGGCCCTGAGCACCACCAGGGGTCACTCCTGAGCACAGAGTTAGGAGTAGCCCCTGAGCATCACAGGCCTACAACCCCCCAAAAACAAAAAGGCAGGAATGACAGCATATGACTTGTGATTCTGTCTGATAAAGGTATTATGTTTCTGCCTTGAATTCTTTTTTTAATTGAATCACCATGTGATAGACCCATTACAAAGCTATTCATGATTGGGTTTCAATCATACAGTGTTCAACACCTATCCTTCCCACCAGTGCACATTTCCCAACACTGATTTACCCAGTTTCCTTCCGCCACCTCACAACCTGCATCTATGGCAGGTACTTCTCTCTCATTCTTTTCTCTCTCATTCTCTCTCTCTTTTCGCTTTCTCACTTGTTTTGTGCACTGTGGCTTGCAATACAGACACTGAAGGGTTATCATGTTTATGGAGAGTATTATGGTGAGTGAAATTAGAAGGAAACGAAAAGAACAGATAGAATGATTGCGTTCATTTATGGGATATTAAACAAACAAACAAAAAAGAATAGCCTTGAACTCTTTTATTTTTTTGAATCACTCAGGTCAGTGCCACCCTGAATGCCTTCCCATCCTTGTGGGAGGTTCTGAGATCCCACCTACATCCAACACCAACTTACCAGATGCATATAAAAGCCTTAAGAGATGTGGATCCTGAATTCCTGGCCCATGGGAACTATGAAAACAATCGCAATATGGGCCGGAGCGATAGCCCAGTGGGTAGGGCATTTGCCTTGCCGCGGCCGGCTTATGCCGGCCCGGGTTCGATCCCCGGCATCCCATATGGTCCCCGAGCACCGCCAGGAGTGATTCCTGAGTGCAGAGCCAGGAGGAACCCCTGAGCATTGCCGGGTGTGACCCAAAAAGAAAAAAAAAGAAAACAATCGCAATAAAATAGGCAGGTAAAGAGAAGTAAAAATAATATATATTGGTGTTACAGGCTCTGATCTTTACGGTATTTGATGGGGTTGGTAATGCGCTGTGCCACACCTAGAAGTTCTCAAGGGCTATGACTGGTTTTGTGCTTAGGAGTGATCCCCGGAAGTGCTCAGAGGACCACATAGGATCACAGGGATTGAGCGGGAGTTGGGAGGGTCATTGGGACACTGGTCGGGGAATTGGGCTCTTCAGTGCCAGGTATGATATTAGAATGATGCATGTATATATATGTCCCACTACCTCAATAAAAATAGTAAAGAAAAATAAAATGAATAAATAAACAAAGGCTCTGAGAACTCCTGAAGTAAATATTCCTAAGATTTTATTTTCATCTGCGTTTTCTAGTTTTAGTTGACCCTAGACCCTACTCACCAAAGCCCTCAACCGTCCACTCAATCAAGAGCCCACAAAGAGAAAATATAACACAATCTATCTGCCTGTCTGTCTGTCTGTCTGTCTCTTGTCAGTCTTTTATTCATTTATTCATGTATTCATGTATTCATTCATTCATTCATTTTTTTTATTTATAGGTAAAATGATTGGGAAAATTTTTCTTTTTTTTTTTTGCTTTTTTGGGTCACACCCGGCGATGCTCAGGGGTTACTCCTGGCTCTGCACTCAGGAATTACTCCTGACGGTGCTCGGGGGACCATATGGGACCCGGGATCGAACCCAGGCCGGCACAGGCCAACCGCGTGCAAGGCAAACGTCCTACCCGCTGGGCTATCGGCTCCGGCCCCATGATTGGGAAATTTCACAACATATTATAAACCCACAGCTCCCTTGGCTCACGGCCGCAAAGCGGCCGCCCCTAATATTCTTAGATAATTCTTCCCAGGATCTTTCACATTTATACACTGTATACAGTTCTAGACAGGTTCTAACTGATACCCGTCATCCCAGTAAGCCTAGTAAGAAACCAGAGCAACCCACATATTATGCGGTCAGTCATTCTCAACATCCAGACTCCATAGTTCCTCAGAGCTCCACCCAAGAGAAAACCTGATCTTTCCCCTATAAGTTTCATCAGTAAATGCTCGAGATTAGAGCTTTCTACTGATAGTATACCACCTACATGGCAGAACCTGGCAAGCTACCTGTGTTTTATTTGTTATGCCAAAAACTAGTAAAAATTATGGACCTCAATTCCATGACCTGAAGAATTGTTTGAGGCTCTTCCTGTCCCTGGAGAAAGCAGATGCCCTTGGGCTACACTTGCTTGCAACAGGGCGTATGGAAATGTTACTGGTGCCCGCTCGAGCAAATCGATGAACAACGGGAAGACAGTGATACAGTGATTTATTTATTTATCTATTTATTTATTTATTTATTTATTGTTTGAGGGCCACACCTGGTGATGCTCAGGAATTACTCTTGGCTCTGCACTCAAGAATTATTCCTGGTGGTGCTTGGGGGCCATGTGGGATGCTAGGGGTTGAACTTCGGGTCAGCCGTGTGCAAGGCAAACGCTCTATCAACTATTCCTTCAGTCCTAGAATCTCCTTTCCTAAAGGACACTATCATATCACTGGACATGCTACTTATTGGGGAAAAAGTGTTTCCTGTACAACTGTCAAGAAACTTTCTTGAAACTTGGAATTTTAATACTATAGAGTGATTGCTAACTCAGAGGAACCATGAGAGAGAATGGCCTATGTCAAAAGACTAAAAATAATCGGTGCTGGTGGGGACATGGTGAAAAAGGCATCTTCATTCACGACGGGTGTGGCTGTCATCTGGTTTCATCTCTATGGAAAGCGGTACAGAGATTTATAGAAGGAAGTAGAGGGACTCCCATATGATCCAGCAATTGCACTTCTTGGAAGCTACCCCCAAAATATAAAATCATGATTTGTAAAACTACGTGCACACCTATGTTTATTGCAGCTCTTAAGTACAATAGCCAGGATATGGAAACAACAAAGGTCCAATGATAAAGGGGTGAATAAAGGGGATGTGGTATATATACAAACGGGATCCTAAGATTTCAGGCTATATGATGAAATCATACAGTTTGCTGCACCGTGGATAAAACTGGAGGTGTCGTGTCAAGTGGAACAAGTCAGAGGGAGAAGGACATATGTTGCATGATCTCACTCATTTATGGAACAGAAAACGACAGAACAGGGGGAGCAGGCAATACCCACCAATGACGAACTCTTGGTCTTGGCTTACAAAATGGATTGCTGAGCACTGAAGGGAGAGGTGGGTTATGGGGAAAATGAGGACCAGACCGGAAATGACAGGGGGGACAGTGGCGGGGCTGGGGTGCACTTTTGGTGGTGTGGGTGGGTGCGGTAACTTTGTGTATTAATACTATATACTTTATTGAGTATTGTAATCCACAATGTGGAAGGAAAGGAAGAGAAAGAGAGAGAGAGAGAAAGAGAAAGAAATTAATCTGCCAAACATTTTTGTAACTGTATATCTCACGGTGGTATAATAAAATATTAAAAAAAAAGATTTAATTTCCCAGAAATAAAAAAAAGTTTAAAAAAAGAACCTGCCACAGAGGCAGGCTAGAGAGTGGGGGAGGGAATCGGGGACATTGATGGTGGGAAATGGGCACTGGTGGAGGGATGGGTGCTAGAACACTGTATGACCGAAACCCAAATATGAACATTTTTTTTTTTTTTGCTTTTTTGGGTCAACACCCGGCAATGCTCAGGGGTTTCTCCTGACTCTGCACTCAGGAATTACTCCTGGCGGTGCTTGGGGACCATATGGGATGCCGGGATCGAACCCGAGCCGGCACAGGCCGGCCGTGCAAGGCAAACGCCCTACCCGCTGGGCTATCACTCTGACCCCCCAAATATGAATATCTTATGAACATCTTTGTAACTGTATATCTCATGGTGGTATAATAAAATATTAAAAAATAAAGAAAAAATCAATAAGATACTATATACTTTATTGCCTCAAGTATGACACACCTAGAGATTATTAATAGCTAAATTAATAATCTGTTAATGTTCCCATTTTATGGGTGAATAACTAAAAGAGGCTAAGTAAATTATTTTAGGTCACATAGCTAGGAGTGGACAGAAACTATTTCTTTGTTTGATTTTTTGTTTGGGGGTGATGCTCAGGGCTTACTTCTGGCTCTGGGCCCCACTCCTGATGGGGCTCAGGGGACTACATGGAGTGTCAAGGATCAAATCTGGGACCACTCTTGGTGGAGCTTGGGGGCCCATAAGAGGTACTAGGAATTGAACCCAGTCTGCTGCAAGCTAGTCAAGCACTCTACCTGATGTTTTATCTTCCCAGCCCCTGGACAGAAATTCTATAATAATTGTGGGAGAGAGAAAGAAGGAAGTTCAAGCTTAGAGTTTCCCAAACTACTTCCAGAAATTATGCCTATTCACTATAGTGCTCCAATTGTGTGGCGTGAGGGATGCAAGTCTCGGGCCTGAGCAGAATTGTTCCACAATAGAGAAGAGGCTGGTGCTGCTCCGGGTGCATTCTTGCTCAGAGTTTCCATGTAACAAGCACAAGTGCTCCTCAAAGGACAAGCTAAAGGAAAACCAAGTCACGTGGAGAGGTCGTAGGACTCTGGCTTCCTGAATGGTTCCGCTCACTTCTGATGCAATTCTTCTGGTGCTTGCAGCCCAGGGGCAGGTAATATGAGCAAAGATGCCTTCATGAGCTGTGATTCCAGCCCCAGCTGTTGAGCCAGCCCACATTTGCATGTTCTCAACTGAAGCTTAAGACCAAAGGAACAACAAAAAGCTTTCTACAGCTGTCCCTGTTAGGAATTCTGAGTTACAGAAGCCGTGTGCCTAAGAAAAGAATCATTTTATTATTGATACTTTTTTATTGCCTTTTTATTCTATAAATTCTTTCATTTAAACACACCAAACCATGCAGGGTTTGAAGTGCTTGCCTTGCACAGCTGTCCCTGGGCACTGCTAGGTATGGCCCAAAAGCCGAAAAGAAAATAAATGCCTTTTACTTTTTATCCATAAAAAAATAAACAAACCAAACCAGGGAAGAGTACGAACGCAGCCCCCCCCCCACCACCTACCTCAAATTATACAGTCTAGTTTCCCGCATTTGGGGAAGTGACTGGGGTGAGCACATCCGAGTGCAATGGAGAAGTCTCGTCCTGAGAAAACCACTTGCATGATCATGATCTAACCCCTTGCCAGGTAGGTATAGAAAATGGTCATTTTAAGACAACAACTTGCAGGAGAGTCTTGCTCCATAGTGATGCTAATTGTAGCTGTAGCTCACAGCTATGCCTCCCCAAGATCATCTTGGGGAGTATCTTGGGGATCATCTTGGGGAGTATCTTGGGGATCGTCTTGGGGAGTATCTTGGGAATAATCTTGGGGAGTACCTTGGGGATCATCTTGGGGAGTATCTTGGGGATCATCTTGGGGAGTATCTTACGGATCATCTTGGGGAGTATCTTGGAGATCATGTTGGGGAGTATCTTACGGATCATCTTGGGAGTATCTTGGAGATCATGTTGGGGAGTGCCTGGAAGTACCAAAGTCTGAAAGTGAAACGGACTTTTTAATGCTTCACCCTGTTAAGTCATGACTCACACTTACACTGGTAAACAAACACACCAACCACTGCTCTAGAAACAGGCCGAGGTTTGTGTGTGTGATCACGCTGCTTCCATTCTGCGCTCTTGCTCTGAGTGTGTTTCTGTTGAGGGACACCTTATTTCATACAACCTGTTGATTCCATTCACACTGATTTCATGGGAGCAACCCTATAACTCACACCTGAGGAGCACTTACCTAACGTGTGTGTTTTTCTTTTCTCTGCAAAGCACATCACAAGCCTCTTGAGTCTAGAAAAGCTGAATTGCGCTTTTAGCACCAGGCATAGGACCATTTTAATGGAGAAAACAACTGAAAGCACAAAAAATTTAGCAATGAATGTCCACAAAAAGATTACCCAAGGGTCCAGAGAGATAGTGCATTTGCCTTGTGCATGGCCAATCTGGGTTTGATCGCCAGCATCCCATACGGCTCCCAAGCCCACCAGGAGTGATTCCTGAGTTCAGAGACAGGTTCAATCCCTGAGTACTGCTGGGTGTGGCCGCAAAACAAAAAATATAACAAACAAATAAAGACTGCCAAAGAACTCTTGTCCCTAGTGTGCAAGTTTAGACGAGAGGCAGGTCATCAGCTGGGAACATGTGTGCACGTGCAGTGGTTCAAATATCTGTGAATGATCTGAGGAGCTCTGCAAAGTCTCCACTGCAGGTTTACAAGTCAACATTTGAGGCAGTTGGTAAATTCACAAATACGCAGCCCGAACATTAAGGACTGACTGTATTGTTCAAGAAATCCAAGGCTTGGGGCCAGAGAGAGAGCACAGCAAGTTAAGGTACTTGCTTTATATGCAGCAGACTTGGTTCGATCCCCTAGCACCTCATCTGGTCCTTGGACCCCGCCAGAAGTGATCCTTGAGCAAAGAGTCAGGAGTAAGCCCTGAGCATTGCTTTTAGACCCCCAAACCAAAACCAACCAAACCCCTCAAAACTCCCAGGCTTGCAGTTGTGATTAATGGTAAGTAATTGGAGAAAGCTAGGAATAGAGCAGAACAGGGCACATGCCAAGACCTGGCTTTTTCTCATGTGTAAAATGGGGGTGACATGCCTCAGGGCTCTCGGCCATGATGCAGAGACTCAGACGCACAGGGGAGATCTGCCATCCGGCTCTCTCCTAGCTCAGCTGACATGAGGCTCCCAGGAGGCAAAATGGGTTTTGAGAGTGGGCCCATCACCTCTGTAGGGCTTCAGAAGCAGCCAGATGAGACTCGCTTACCATAATAGCCACCATTTTCGTGGTCCGACCCGGTAGTGGAACTAGTGGAACCAATCATGTTCTAGAATATATTATAATCTACAATGTATAAGAAAGGGAAGTGAGGAGAGAGAGAGAGAGAGAGAGAGAGAGAGAGAGAGAGAGAGAAAGAGAGAAAGGAGACAAAGAACCTGCCATGGAAACAGCTGGGGGAAGGGGAGGGAGATGGGGACATTGGTGATGGGAGATGGGCAGGGGTGGAGGGATGGGTGTTGGAACACTGTAGAACCAAAATTCAAACATGAACATCTTGTAATTATATATCTAACGATGGTATAAGAAAATATTTTTTAAAAAAGTAAAAAAATAAAAGAGGGAAAAAAGGATAAAAAAATGGGGGGGTGACAAACCTGTGGTAAATTCACAAACAAAACTCACTCAAGGAGTGAGTTTGTGGTGGGAGGGGAAGGGGTAACTATAGTTGATTGAGGCCAAGTACTGAGTACTGGCTACTGAGTGCTTTAGGCCTGCACACACTGACTCCTCATATGGCCTGTGAGAGAATGTGGTATTGAGCCCATTTCACAGAGGCAGAGCCTAGGCCAGCAGGGTCCGGGATTTTGTCCATGAACAGGCAACATGGCGTCTCCAGGAGATTTCTGGCTGAGATTCATGATCACTTTCTCCCCCCCCATCTTGCTCTCCAGGCTGCCCAGGTTTGGAAATGTGTCTGGTATAGAGATCGTGCACACTGAGTGGACATTGGTTGGGGATCCTCAGTCTGGGGCCTTGGAGGGAGCCCCGGGAAGCATCGGATGTGGGCTGAGCCAGGGGCAGGGTGGGAGCAGGAGAAGAATCTTGGCTTGTGTGGTGGCAGGCAGGACAGGGCGCAGGGGTGATCTTGAATCAGTCCTCGTAGTCTCTCCCACAGAGGGTTAAAGCTGTCCACCCTCCTTCCGGCTGAGCGGATGTCAGATCCTGAGAGCTGCACAGGGATTCAGAGGGATGTTTTTCTTCTCCATTTGTCTGCTGTGGCTGGCCCATAAAATTCACCGGAACTACATGCCGGACGAAGGAATTCCTGCTGAACAGGGGACACCACGGAGAGGCAGAGAAGCAGGCAGAGGGGCCACCCCCCTCTTCCAGGCCCCCCCTCTGGGTCAGGTGACCCCCTCCTGGAGGCCCCTTGGATGGGGGTTTGTCAGACAAGGGACCATCCCGCCTCCCCCAAATGAACTCAAGGAGTGAGAGCAGGGAGGGAGGGGATGAACCAGGCGGTGACAGCTGAGAGGGTGTGACTTAGGTGCTCCCCTCTATGGCAGATGGCACCGGACAAGGGTCTGTCCACCCCGGGACCCCCCAGTAACATGAGTCCTGGCTGTTACTGACTAGTTTGAGACCCTTTTGATCTAGCCTTGATAGATCCCTTGCCTATGTTTCCTTCCCTGAAGTCAGTTATAATCTCTTCTATTTTCCAAGGAACCAGTGAACTGAGATTCAGAGAGTGGGGGTGGCCTGCCTGGAAAGGACATGGAGGGGTCCAAACCCAGCTCCCCCAAAGACAGACTCTCCCACTCAAGCTTTCCCTCCTCCACCTCCCAGCATGGCGCACCTGTCTCTGGCCACCCAGGGGTGTCCTCTTCTGCTTGTCTTGGCTGGTCTCTCACTGTAAGGCTGCGCACGTACCGACAGGTTGAGCATGGGACCATGAAAGCTGGCCAGGCCTCCTTCTAGTTACACAGCCTGTGAAGTCCTTCTCTCTTGTTTATTTATTTTTACTTACTTGTTTTTCATTTGGGGCCACTTTTAGTGGTGCTCAAGGGTTACTCTTGGCTCTGCACTCAAGAATTACTCCTGGCGTGCTCTGGGGACCATATGGGATGCCGGGGGATCAAGCCCCTGTGCAAGGCAAGTGCCAGACCTGCTGTCCTATTGCTCAGTCCCGCCCCTCTTGCCTGTGTGTTGACTCACACCTAGAATGCTTTTCAATCTCGGGGCACCAGTGAAAAGTCCTATTGCAGTTTTTGGCGGGTTCAAAATTGATGTTGGGAACTGCTATGAGCTTGTCAAAAGACAAATACTTTCTCCATGTTTTTTATTTCACACCTGGCAATGTTCAGGGATGGCTCCTGGCTCTGCATTCAGGAATTACTTCTGGTAGTGCTCAGGGGACTGTATGGGATGTCGGGGATCAAACTGGCAAGCGCCTTACCTGTAATCGGATGCTCCCTATACCTCTGGCATCAGCCAGTCCGAGAAACTTCACTTTGACTTGCAGATGCTAAGTGCTTACAGTCGTTTCCTGAAATATTATTTATTTCAAAATAAAAAAAATATTTTGAAATTTATTATTTCAAAATCACTAGATCACTAGATCACTAGACATCCCATTGTTCATCGATTTCCTCGAGCGGGCACCAGTAATATTTCCATTTGACCCTATCACATGCCAGTGTAGCCCAATGACATCTGCTTGCTTCAGGAATACAAAGAGCCTCAAACCGTTCATTCATGGTCTTGACGAAGAAGTCTGACCATCTTGTAGGTGGTGGCCAAGTGATCTTTTGACATCCCGTGGGATCCAGTCGGTAACGGCTCTAGTCCAGCAGTCGTCTCCAAATCGCATTACATGTCCAGCCCATCTGATTTTCAATGCCTTGGCAAATGAGACAGCATTCCTGACTCTGGAACAGAGATGGAGGTCAGAACTCCAGATTCCTTCTTTCACTTGAGTGAGGCGTGATATTCCAAGCATAGCTCTTTCGATTCCTCTTTGGGAGATGCGAATAGCGTTCTCATCCTACTTTCGTAGGGCCCAGGTCTCTGAGGCGTATGTTAATGCAAGGAGAAGAGTGGAGTCGAAGAGATGTGCCCGGAGCCGGAGGTTCTTTGTCTTTTTCGCTATTTCTTCGATGCTTTTGAAGGCAATCCATGCCGTTCTCTTCCTGCTGCGCAGGTCAGGTTTTAGGTCATTCATTATGTTGACTTCTCGACTTAGGTACACATAACTGTTGCATTCAGAGATGTCTGTTCCATTGAAAGTGAATGGGGCCTCTGGAACTAGTTCATTTCTCATAAACATAGTTTTGTTGAGATTCATCTGTAGACCTATCTTTCCACATTCTCGGTCAAAGTCAGCCAGCATTTGTGCCGCTTGGCTAATGTTTGGTGTTATTAGAACAATGTCATCAGCGAAGCAGAGGTGGTGCAGTTGCCGACCGTCTATCTTCACTCCCATTCCTTCCCATTCTAATTGTCGTATGATGTTCTCGAGGGTGGTGCTGAAGAGTTTTTGGTGAAATGGTATCACCCTGCTGAACCCCTCTTTTCACATTAATGATCACTTCCTTGTAGAATGGTGAGATCCTGGTGGTGAATGCATAATACAGCTCATAAAGGATCTTGATGCATTGGGTTTGAACACCCTGTTTGGCTAGGGCTTTGATGACCGCTTCGGTCTCAACAGAATCAAAGGCTTTCTTTAAATCAATGAACGTGAGACAGAGCGGCATCTTGTACTCCCTACAAACCTCAATGAGCTTTGTTACCATGTGGATATGGTCGATTGTGCTGAATCCTTTTCAGAAGCCAGCTTGCTCGCATGGTTGTCCTTCATCTAATGTTTTGCCAATCCTTTTCAGGATGACTCAAGTGAACAGCTTGTAGATGACGGACAACAGGCAGATGGGGCGATAGTTGCCAATGTCGTGAATGTCTCCCTTCTTGAACAGTAGAACTGTCCTGCTGGTTTTCCATTGGGAGGGCACCTTGCATTCAGGCAGGAAGCGTGTGAAGAGCCGAGCCAGTGTATTGATGAGTACTGACAGCAGATTCTTCAGGTGTTCAGGTCTGACTAATAAATGAAATGAAATGGATTTCACTTCATTTTATTTCATTGATTATTTTTTTGTTGCCAGGGATTGAGCCCAGGATGTTAGACATGTGACGCCAGTGCTCGACCACTGAGCCACATCCCCTGCCTATGTCCCTCCCATTTGAGTCTGGGCAGCTACTGAGGCTGGGCCATAGAAAATGACCAAGTTTTCACTTAGTCATTGGAGCATCCACTCCGGGGGACTTGAGCGGACTCCAAACTATGCTAGATGGAGCTCAGGGGCACAGGGAGAGGCCACGTGGGGGCACTGAAGTCACAAGCTGGTCTTTTTCGCCATCTTGGTCCAGAGGCTCTGGTGCTGGTGTGGACCCTCATGTCCAGTGCTCACTCCCTCGGCAGCACAGCTTCCCCTAGACCAGATGTCTCTGTTTCTTTTTGTTTTCCTTTGGGTTCAGGGTATCACAACCGGATGTGCTTTCGGTGGTCAGTCCTGGCGGTGCTCAGGGGACCAGGTGGTGCAGGGATGGACCCCAGTTCTCCCACATGCTCCTCCCGTTTGAGCTGCCTCTTGGTCCATGCTTGCATTTCTTGTCGGGATTATGCAACAGTCTCCGCCTCTTAGCCACATGCTCAGGATGAAAGCTAGAAAGGTCCACCCAAGTTGGTCAGACTGGGCTCAGAAACGCTCCTGGATTCAGAACCCCGCTCCCGAATCAGAGCACCTCCCCCAACTCAGAATCCCCAGACTCAGAATCCCTCTGACTCTATACTTTCCAACTCAGAACCCGCTTCCAAACTCAGAACCCCCCATGAACTCAGAACCTACCCCAAAGACTCAGAAGACCCCACCCCACTCCCTGCTCGCTCAGAGCAAAAGTCCTCTGCCACCTGCTCCAGGTCCCATCCTCTCTCCTGCCTCCACCCTAGCCCCTCACAGCCCCTGTCTAGCCATGCTGACTCCCACATACACCCTCTGCCTTGGGGCCTCTGCATGGTGGACAGATGTTAGTTGGCTCCCACCCTCACCTGGTTCCTGTCTCTGCTCAGATAGATGTCACGTACTCAGCTAAGGTGATAACATCCTGTCTGCCTTATTTAGGCCAGTGGGACCCCCACCACCACACTAGCTATTTGCAATTTCAATTTTAAATATTGCCTGAGCCTTCAAGTGTGTGATAGACCATATATTTGCCTTCTTCTTTCTTTCTTCCTTTCTTTCTTCCTTCCTTCCTTTCTTTCTTTCTTTCTTTTCTTTCTTTCTTTTCTTTCTTTCTTTCTTTCTTTCTTTCTTTCTTTCTTTCTTTCTTTCTTTCTTTCTTTCTTTCTTTCTTTCTTTCTTTCTTTCTTTCTTTCTTTCTCTTTCTTTCTTTTCTTTCTTTCTTCCTTCCTTCCTTCCTTCCTTCCCTTCCTTCCTTCCTTCCTTCCTTCCTTTCTTTCTTTTTCTTTTCTTTCTTTCTCTCTTTCTCTCTTTCTCTCTTCTCTCTCTTTCTCTCTTTCTCTCTTTCTCTCTCTTTCTCTCTTTCTCTCTTTCTCTCTTTCTCTCTTTCTTTCTTTCTTTCTTTCTTTCTTTCTTTCTTTCTTTCTTTCTTTCTTTCTTTCTTTCTTTCTTTCTTTCTTTCTTTCTTTCTTTCTTTCTTTCTTTCTTTCTTTCTTTCTTTCTTTCTTTCTTTCTTTCTTTCTTTCTTTCTTTCTTCGTTTCTTCCTTCCTTACTTCCTTCCTTCCTTCTTTCCTTCCTTCCTTCCTTCCTTCCTTCCTTCCTTCCTTCCTTCCTTCCTTCCTTCCTTTCTTTCTTTCTTTCTCTTTCTTTCTCTTTGGTTTTGTTTATGGGCTACACTCAGCAGTGCACAGGGCTTAATCCTAGCTCTGCCCTCAGGGATCACTCCTGGTGGGCTTGGGGGACTATATGTGATTCTGGGGATCAAACCCAGGCTAGCTGTGTGCAAGGCAAGAACCTTACCTACTCTACTATCACTCCAGCCCTAGACAATACATATTCAAGAGCATGTTTACTCTCTATGGCCTTTTCTACCCCAGAACACCCACACCATGGGGGTCAGGAGCACTCACTCTTCAGAGTAGCCCTGGTGCCTGAACCTTGACATATGATCCCGGTTTGCTGAATGAATGGAGTTGCAGAAACCGTGTGTGTGTGCGTGCGTGTGTGCGTGTGTGTGTGTGTGTGTGTGTGTGTGTGTGTGTGTGGTGTAAGCGCATGTGTGTGTGGGGGCAGGAGGGGCTGTCAGCACGGAGAAGCAGATGGGGTCAGGAAAGAGCAGGACTGGAGCGGCCAGGTTGAGCTAAGGAGGCCAGAGCTGGATGACATCCCAGGGAAGTGAGAACTGGCTGCCCCTCTGGGGAGCCCAGAGGATGGGAAAGCCCAGGGCCGGGCTTTGAAGCTAGGAACGGGGGCATCTCCCGGGGCCACTCCTTCCTGCTCTGGTGTGCCTCCGGCCTGCCAGTAAACAGGATCTCTGGGCAACTGCCCGGGAGCCCTGCCTTGCTGCCCTGAGATTTGCCTTGCTCCTTCCTGTACTATAAATTGGGGCTCTTCCAGCTGTGACCTCCGGCGCGGCTGGGGAGGAGATGGAGGGGGCAGTGCTGTTGCAGCGAGTGACGTGTGGCTTGAACAGGGTCCAGTGTGGCAGTTTTCTTGCCAGCACAGTGGCCATCGTCAGAGGAGGGACTTCAGGGTGTGACGCAGAAAGCGACAATGGCACAGCAGCGAGTCTCCGGGACTCCATTCGCAGGCACCAAACCCCCAGCTCTGCTGGGAAGCTCAGTCTTTCTGCCTGGCAAATGGGTCACTGACTCCTAGAGCTGTTTCAGAGATTTGAAGTGCAGGGGGGATTCTTAGCACCCAGGAAGCAGCCTAGTCAATAGCTGTTATTGACAGTCATTATAGTGATCTAGGTGGAGAATGAAATGATATGGGAGAGTTGTCTGAGCATCCAAGGCCCTTGTTGGAGGAGAACCATGGACGAACACAGCACAATTTCCCTCTGTGCCTTTCATTTTACTGGGCTCCTGATGAACAAGGCATCGCCTTCCCAGTACCTTGGCCAGGTAACCCCTGTGAGCATACACTTCCCTGAAACATGCCGTGGGATGACTATTGAACCAGGAGCTAATCCAGGAGTGGGTCTGGCGGGGTTCTGAGTCAGGTGCCACCACGCTTCACTGTGGAAAGTAAATACGCTGCTTCATTGTTCTTAGGCGCTCATGAGACAACAAAGGGCTTAAGGCGCTGGCTTAGCATGCAGGAGATGCAGAGTTGACCTCCAGCGCCCCACATGATTCTCTGAGCCCCACCAGGAGTGTTCTCTGAGCATAGAATCAAAAGGAAGCCCTGAGCATTGCTTAAGGAGACCCCCAACCTAAAACAGACAGAAAAGGCAAAACCACAGAACAAGGGAACAGACAGAAGAAGTAAATGAGCAGAGAAACAGTGAGAGGAAGATGCAGGCGGCAGATATTGGGGCAGGAGGCCAGAGAGGCTCATGGAGAAGTTGACAACAGAGAATAGACCTGAAGGAAGAGGGTCCCAGGTGAGGAGAGGGAAGGGTAGAGGCAGCAGCAGCAGCAGCAGAGGTGAGCGTGGCTTTGGTCCAGTGAGTGGGGGACTGCTGAGGGGGAGGGAGTGAGAGAAAGCAGAGAGGCCAGAGGCGAGGTAGGGACGAAGGAAAAGGAGCTGGTGTTTGTGCTACATTTCCCCAGCAGTGGTCCTTACTCACTGGAGGCTAGAGACACAATCAGATTGAGGGGTTTATTTGTTTATTTTTTGGTTTTGGGGTCACACCCAGCCATACTTAGGGGTTACTTTTGGCTCTGTACTCAGGAATCCCAGCTGGAGGTACTCAGGGGACAATACGGGATGCCGGGTATTGAACCTGGGTCAGCCTCATGCAAGGCAAACACCCTACTCACTGGACCATCGCTTTGGCCCCTCAGATTGCGTTTTTGCAGCGATTCCTCTTGTTGCTGAGTGCAAAAGGGGAAGAGCAAGAAAACGGGTCAGCAGCAGAGAGACTGTGCAGAGCCTGGGGTTGAATGGGGTGGCAGGGATGGGGGAGAAGCGGCTGCAACCCAGGTCTGTTTTGGCGTGCCTGGGGGCCACACTCAGCGGTGCTCAGAGCTCACTCCTGGCTAAGCACTCAGCGATCGCTCCTGGCTCAGCACTCAGGGATCGCCTCCTGGCTCAGCACTCAGCAATCACTCTTGCTCTGCACTCAGGGATCATTCCTGGCTCAGCACTCAGGGATCGCCTCCTGGCTCAGCACTCAGGGATCACTCCTGGCTCAGCACTCAGGGATCACTCCTGGCTCAGCACTCAGGAATCACTCCTGGCTCAGCACTCAGGGATCACTCCTGGCTCAGCACTCAGGGATCACTCCTAACTCTGCATTCAGGGCTCAGTCCTGGCTCAGCACTCAGGGATCGCTCCTGGCTCAGCACTCAGCAATCACTCTTGCTCTGCACTCAAGGATCATTCCTAGCTCAGCACTCAGGGATTGCTCCTGGCTCAGCACTCAGCCATCACTCTTGCTCTGCACTCAGGGATCACTCCTGGCTCAGCACTCAGGGATCGCTCCTGGCTCAGCTCCTAACTCTGCATTCAGGGCTGTCCTGGCAGTGCTCTGTAAGTGCCAGGGATTAAAGTAAGCTGAGCAGTGCACAAGGCAAGTGCCTTAAACCCTGGGGGACTGCTCTGCCACCCTCTTGGATCTATTCAGTACCTAGATTCTAAAGCATTTAGATCTAGGGGGTGGGAGAAGGAGACACATCCTTTCTTCTGGGAGGAAAACCTCCAGCTTTGGGAAGAAAGTGTGCGTGAGGGAGGCTGTGGGGTGAGGTTCTGCGTGGCTCTGTCTCAGTTGCTCTCGAACACACAAAGGGAATGTGTAGGTGAAGCCTGAGCCGGTGGGACCTAGGCTGAGCACACACAAGTGTCAGCAAGTGAAGGAGGCAGTGGCGAAGCCAAGAGGCTGAAAGAAAACTTTTTCAAGATAAAAACTTTATTTAAACACCACAGTTTACAAAGTTGTTCATAATACAGTTGTTATGGGCATTCAATGTGCCAACACCAGCGTGACCTTCCTGCCACCATTTAAAAAAAATTTTTTCCCTTTGGGTCACATCCAGCATGCTCAGGTGCTACTCCTGACTCTGAAGTCAGGAATTACTTCTGGTGGTGCTCGGGGACCATATGGGATGCTGGGGATTGAATCCGGGGTTTCTGGATGCCAGGCAAACGCCCTGCCCACTACACTATTGCTCTGGCCCCATTGTTCCCATTTCTCAACCACCCTCAAGCCTAGGTACACAACAATTTATTTTATATTGCTTTTTACAACTAAATGGTTAAAGGAATTATCAAAAGTACTTCCATAAAAGAAAATTTGTGAAAATTGTTCTATCTCACAGCGGATTTTAGTCTTTGAGGATTTACTGGCTATTTGTTGTTAGTTGAGTCTTCTGCATTGTTGATTTTTTTTTTAGCTTTGTTGTCTTCTATGTTACTTTTCCATTTAATTTAGTGTGGCCCTACCGGAATTTTAGTATTGTGGAATTTGGGGGGGTACATGTGGGACGACTGCAGTCCAGAAACTCTGGCATCTGTAGAAGTGGGCTGATAGGTGAGTGGAAATGGGGTCGCTGTGGGAGGTGGGCATGGCTGTGGGGGGGCTTCCAGAAATACAGGGGTGTAGGTGGGGAAGTTGGAGAAAGGCTGCCTGCCCCACACTAAGAAGACCCCAGAGTTCTCAGCCTATCACCGGGCACCTGGAATTTCTGGTGGTTGGTGTCTCTGCAGAGAATCTTCCGTAGTGAAGTGGTGGAGTTGGGCTGTTGGCGTGGTGGCAGCTGTGGGGTGTGGGTGTGGCTGCCAGGCTTCAGGAGGGAGCGTCTCAGCCCTCTCTCCTCCTGAGGGCTGCAGGTCATGGTGTGTCCATGATTTTAGCGGCTTGACTTGCATCTCTTCAGAGATTAACTTCATGGATCTGAAGAGCAGGGCCAGTGGGTGAGTCTCCATGGCAGCGGCAGCGGGATGTGGCCGAGATAGAACTTTTTACAAGGCATGAGCAAACCCAAGGACGTCCCTCTGTGTTTGGTCGGGATTCAGTTACTACAGTGATAGCCAGTCCAAAGCTTCACTCTAGTAACTGCATCGTTGTCACAGTCCTGGGATGTAAATCATATTGTTAGTATCACTGCTTTGCAGAGATCAAGAAGCTTAAGGTCACACAGCTCTTAAGAGATGAATCCAGGGACCACCTATAGCTCAGGGGTTAAGGCACTTGATTGGCATGCTGCCAACCCTGGTTTGATCTCTGGCACCACATAGGGTCCCCCCAAGAACTTCTGGTCATCACTTTTGAGCAGAACCAGGAAAACCCCTAAGAATTTCCTGGTATGGCACCCACAACCCCCCTCACCCTGTCACCTGTCTGTCTGTCTGTCTGCCTGCCTGCCTGCCTGCCTGCCTGCCTGTCTGTCTGTTGTATCACACTCTGCAATACTCAGGGTTACTCCTGGCTCTGCACTAAGGAATTACTCCTGGCGGTGCTCAGGGGACCATATGGGATGCCCGCATTGAACCTAGGTAAGCCGCAAGGAAGGCAAATGCCCCACCCACTGTGCTATCGCCTCCGGCCCCACGTCATCCCTCTAAAAAGGTGACCTCAGGCCTTGAATCCTGCAGCCCAGCTCTAGAGTCCTTGCCATTATTGCCGCCACATTCTGCCTTCGGCATCAAACAGTCCAGGACAAGGTCTGGGGGCTGCGGGATGGGAGAGGAGTGGAGACTGAGATGGAAAATGGACCGAGAAACAATCAGGTCGATGGTGTAATGAGCTGTGGTTTGATGCATGAGATCGACCAGGTTCCTTGCACCTGATAAAAGAAAAGAGAACAGAGGAAGAAGCGGAGGAGGCAGGAGGAGATGAGAAGAGAAGGTTTTTGGCCGGTCTCTTGGGGAGTCTTAATGTCCTCCTTAAGGGCCTTTCCAAGCCGGGCCTGATGCTAGCCCTGTTTCCTTTCCTCACAGTTTGCCTGTCACCTCAGGCCCAAACTCCACCTGTCCCTGACTTCAAACCCTTGCTTGTACTATGTCCTCAATCAAAAGCACACCACCCTTCCTTTCTCTATTTCAAGAACTCCTATACATCCATCAAAACCCATCAAAGAATCTCTCTGTGAGATCTTCTCTAACCTTACACTCATTCAGACTTTTACCCTCCCTGAAGGGTTCCCCATCCCAGTCCCTGTTCTCATGGCCCATGAGAGCCTGGAGAACAGGAATGGGAGCTGCTCATCTTGCTAGACCCCACACTCAGCACAGCACTTCGGTACCTATGGGTTAAGAGTCAGCCCATGTCAGTCTTCTTCGTAGCTTCTGTGAGGACTTAGCACACCTGACTGCAGGGATGAAGAGGAGCATGGCTGCTCACATCCAGACGACATTCCCGCCTGCAGCTCAGTCTCTGTGCTGATAAAAAAGTCCCTGAGTCATATCACGGGATTTTGATCTCTAGCCCTTCTGTTCCTAGAACTCATCGTGTTGTGGAAGGTTTCCTGTTACCACCCACAGAGGCTGACTGATCACCACTTGAAGGCCAACATTCAAGAGACAAGAGTTGTTGCGAGGAAAACAGGAAGATGGTGGAATTAGCTTCAAATCACTTTACTTTCAGGCTGAGATTTGGGATCCTAAAGGGCTAGTGGAAGTATGAAGCAAAAGCTGGTGGAGGGCAGGGAGGGGTCCAGCCATAGTTCCCACAGACACCAGAGCTTTATTTGGCGTAGTTTGAGGTCATCTTGGTTAAACTTAAGACCATGGAGTGAGTAGACTGGTGGATGGTTAAGACACTTGCAACTTCGGCTGAGTTTATTTAACGGTGCCACATTAAACCCAGGACCTTGTGCACACAGACAGAGCTCTGTCCTTAGCTGCTATGGTTCTTTTCCTCATTGTGCTTGGCTCGTTAAACACTCAGCACAGTTTATAGGGACGTTTCTCTGTCCCTCCCTCTTTCTCTTTTGTTTGGGTTTGAGTCACACCCAGTGGTGCTTACTTCTTCCTGGCCCAGCATTCAGGGTTCACTCCTGGTGGGGTTTGGGGGACCCTATGGGGTGTTGAGGATCAAACCCAGATCTGCTGCTTGCCCTACTCAGCACCCTGTCCACTAGACTACTTCTCCCCCTTAGTTTTTTGTTTTGGGCCACACGTATCAGGACTTGGGGAACCACGTGGTGCTGAGGTTTCCAGCATGCAAAGTTTGGTCTATAGTTTATTGAACTACCTCTCTCTCTCTCTCTCTCTCTCTCTCTCTCTCTCTCTCTCTCTCTCTCTTTTGCTTTTTTGGGTCACACCCAGCACTGCTCAGGGGTTTCTCCTGGCTCTGCATCAGGAATTACTCCTGGCGGTGCTCGGGGACCATATGGGATGCCGGGGATCGAACCCAGGCTGGCACAGGCCGGCTGTGTGCAAGGCAAACGCCCTACCCGCTGGGCTATCGCTCCAGCCCCCTCTCTCTTTCAGCTCTCTCTTTCTGTATGCTCTCTGCTCTCTCCTATCTCTCCTTTCTCTCTCCTCTCTCTCTGCTCTCTGTCTGTCTCTGTCTCTGTCCCTGTCTCTCTCTCTCTTTTTCTCTCTCTCTGTTCAAGGAATTAAGTCCAGTACCCCTGCCCCCCACACACCCATGCAAGCCAATGCTCTACCATAAAACCACATCACTACCCCTAGAAATATTTCTTAGTAGGGAAAAGGCAGAACAAGAAGTGAGCAAAATATCTAGAAATTCTGTGAAGGAGATAAAGTTTTTAATAACTACTTGCTTACACTTGGACATCACTCCCTGCCACTGTGTGACATTAGGAAAATGGTTTAACCACTCAAAATCACCGTCCTCCTGGACAAAATAAAAGACCTGTGCTTTCCACAGACATTTGTTGTGGATGCAGTTGAATTATGGTGTCAAGCACTCAGCACGGGACATGAACACACAAACACACACTCAAATATCAGTGGTGACAGTGATCTACGTCTACACCAGGATTTTTTGCTTTCAACTTTGTCCGAGTAGTGGAAAACTTGCAAAAATAGTGTAAAGAATTTCTGTATACTTTCATTCAGATTCCACAAATGTTAGCATTTGACTACCCTGCCTGTATTTTCTTTTTTTTTTTTTTTTTTTATTTTTTGGGTCACACGCGGCGATACTCAGGGGTTACTCCTGGCTCTGCACTCAGGAATTACTCCTGGCGGTGCTCGGGGACTATATGGGGTGCCGGGATTGAACCTGGGTCGGCTGCTTGCAAGGCAAACGCCCTACCCGCTGTGCTATCACTCCAGCTCTCTGCTTGCATTTTTTTTCTGAACTGTTGGGAGCAGATTGCAGACATAATGCCACTTTATCTCTAAATTATTTCTTGCATATATTCTAAGAGTAAAAACATTCCCTGACAATGTCACAGTACAGATTAAAAAATAAATCAGGACACTGGGTCAGAGAGACAGTAAGGAAGCAAGCGGCAAGGTGCGTGCCTTGCACTCAACCAAGCCTGGTTCGGCCCCTGAGATTGTACATGGCTCCCTGAACATCACCAGGAATGATCCCTGGGCACAGAGCCAGTAGTAAGCCCCGAGCACACTCCAGATATGCTCCCCCCCCCAAATGAGGATATTAACAAACATGCAATGTGATTTTCTACAAATCACTGTATCACTGTCTTCCCGTTCATCATCGATTTGCTCCAGCAGGCACCAGTAACATCTCCATATGTCCTGTCTCATGCAAGTAGAGCCCAAGGCATCTGCTTGCTCCAGGAACATAAAGAGCCTCAAACCATTCCATCAGGTCATGGGAATGAGGTCTAAAATTGTTACTGGTATTTGGCATATCAAATAAGACATGGGTAGCTTGCCAGGCTCTGCTGTGTGGGTGGCATACTCTTGTAGTCATCTCCAAATCCAGCATTTATTGATGAACTGCGTGGCGCAAGTGGCCATGCGAGCCGGGCTGTCATAGGCTGGTCTGCTGGGTGGAGTTCTGACGAGGGGGAAGTCTGGATGTGGAAAATGGAGGCCCTCATGGAGTGGGGGTCGTCTGGATTGTTGCAAGGCTCTGCTGGGGTGGCGGGCCAGCGCTAGAACCTGCCATCCCTCCTGGGCACCTCGTGAGCGGCTGGGCACAGGGAGAGCCAGTAGCAGCTCTGCCCCATGTCTGTGAGTCTTTTCTACAAATAGACCTATTCAAAGTAGCCATTTGCTCCACTTGTGTCCTTTCTAGCAAAGAAATGACCACCACTCCCCTCCCCCCCACTGCTGCCATTTTATTCTGGTCCAGTATCCAATCAAGGACATGTGCGACATTGCCTTTCTGGTCTGATTTCTAGCCACACCCAGTGGTGCTCAGAGCTTTCTCCTGGCTCTGCACTCAAGGATCACTCCTGGCTGGGCCTGGGAGATCTTCGGGTATGCCAGGAATAGAACCTGCAGAGCAAAGCAAGAGCTCTGCCCACTGTCCTCTCTCTCCCACCCCTTGTATCACCTTCCCAGTCATCGTGTGAACTGTTACTCTGAGCATTTTCCAGTATTTTCCCTCATCATTCACTTCAGATCTCCTGCTTAGGCAAGAGCAGTCCAGGATGGATGCTGACACTGTCTAGTTAAGTGCTCACTGAAATGATCTTGAAACTGATAGTAAGCGAGAGGACAGTCAGAGAACGCATGGTCACACTGTCGTTGGGGTCAGTGCTGGCAGAGATGGTTTTGTTCTACCGATATAGACCAGAGTGAACACAAAGGTGCTTGTGTAGCCTGTGGCCACCATGACTCTGGTTCGAATCCCTGCATTGCCATCGATCCTCGTGGCCCCTGAATAATACACAGCCAGGGTGGCCTCTGGGCACTGCCATGAGTGTCCCCCAAAGTGCATCGATATTAAAGGATGATATCTGAGGACTTGCATACTTTGGGGTGCTCCTATGTGTGTGTGTGGGGCG
This sequence comes from Cryptotis parvus, assembly GCA_021461705.1. NCBI lineage: Eukaryota > Metazoa > Chordata > Mammalia > Eulipotyphla > Soricidae > Cryptotis > Cryptotis parvus. The sequence continues at coordinate 58,235 of JAJIBD010002500.1, read as the reverse complement.
GCACATGACATCTGCTTGCCCCATTTCTACCCGGTCCTGCTTTGCCCGCCTGACAGAGGAGGTAACCGTAGCTCTCTCCTTTGTAATTATGTTGATGGGTGGGGCAGTGCCTTGCATTTAGGTGAGCCACACACTTCCCGTAGGTTGCCATGGTTGGTGGGAAATGCGGTCACTATTGGGCCACAGGACACCTAGCATCAGCAGCATCCGACCCAAGAGGGTCCAGCCAGTTCCCTCCGGCCCTGTCCCCGTCACCCTGGCCCTCTCCCCGAGCATCCCTGTTCCTGCTGCTCCTCATGTCCAGGATTTTCCTGTGCCCAGACCTGGGTCTTTTTTTCAAGTTATCCGGCCGCACTGCTCTGCTCCGTGTCCACAGAAACCATTTCCTATTTGCACACTGACATCTCTTGATGACCTTCCAACCATCTGTTGACCTGCCCCGCAATCCCTTCACATTCACAATTAAGGAAACTGAGGTCCCCAGCGCCCCCCCTCCACCCCTTCAGGTTAACAGACCAAGAAGCTGTGAAGGTCAGGCCAGGCAGGACCCTGGCCCAGGGATTCAGGCCAACGTGATGCCCAGACACACGCTCCTGCATCCCTGTGCCCGGCCTGGCTTCTCCCCCGTGTTCCTCTCTCCGCCCTCACCTCGTGAGGGACTGTCCTCCCGCTCCCTGCTGGGCTGGGCCTTGGGAGCCCCATTGATCCTCTGACAGCCCAAGACAGATGGTCAGAGAGTGTGTACTCAGGTGCAGGCAGGGCGCATGGAAGCCAGATGAGACGGGCTGGGGGCGGGGCAGGGGCCCACTGGGGTGGGGAGCCCAGGACTCAGCATCCCACAGACACCTGCCTCCCTGCCCCCTACCCCACCAGTTCCCGCCCTCCTCCTCTCGCCTCCCTCCTGCACGGTGGTCCTGCGGCCCCGGGGAAGAAGGGGCCTGACCCACATCTCTCTCCCCTGGCCCAAGCAGCAGCTTTCAGATGGTTTTGTTCTACCGATATAGACCAGAGTGAACACCCATGACCCCCATGAGCCGGGTCCGAGTGTGCCCTGCCCTGTTCGGCCTCCTGGGGGTTCAGGCCCACCACAGCACCCCCGAGCCTCAGTTTTCCCTTTAGAGAGGTGGGCAGGCTGTGGACCGTGGCCAGCCAAGGTCATCGGCCCCCCTCGCCAGCTCCCCCACTCACTTCCCTGTCTGCCCAGGGGCTGCTTCTCCTCCCACATTTGCAGCACGGGGATGGGCCTGTATGTGCTTCCTCGGAGGAGGCACCTGGGGTGCAGATGCGGAAGGAAGTGGGATATAGGTACGGGCTGTTCTCTGCTCCTGCGCCACCTGGGAAGGAAGCCCCCAGCCCTCCCTCTGGGGAGCTTTCGCGGCTCCTTCCCAGCCATCTGCCCTTGCTCCTCCTCCCCATGGCATTGGGAAGTTCCTTAAATAAGGGTCTGCCTCGATGCCCCGTGACACCCCTCAAAGGCCTTTAGCTGGCACAGGCACCTTAGGGGGCCCCAAGCACTGTGTCTGTGCGAGGGTGTAGGGAGCAGGATGGAGGGCAGCCGAGCAGGGGCGGGGCTCTGAGGAGTCAGCACACAGATGGTCCCGAGGGTTCTGAGGAACAGCTTCGGGGAGCACCACTGGGTCTCAGAGACAGGCAGAAAGGGACTCGAGGGGGACACAGGGCTCTCAAGGATGAAGGCTTGGGGCGGTGGGCCAGGGGAGAGCAGGCCACAGGGAGGCGGGTGCAGCTGTGCCTGAGGAGGGGGCACGACCACAAAGCAGGGGGTGGGGGCAGCTGCTCTGTAGGCCCCCCCAGCTTCTTCCCAGCTGACAGGCCCTGAGAGCTAATTATCATTAATGAGCAGCTGGGCTGGTTTCCTGGGACTGGCGCTAATCAGCACATCAGCACCGCTGAGATGGGCAGAGGCGGGGGGGTGAGGCAGGGAGCAATGGGGCAGTGCCATGGCAGGATGTTCTCCTGGCCCTGGGGAGCTCAGAGTAGGGCATTATTGGAAGCAGGGGTTCGGCCTCCAGTGCTCCTCCCGAGCAGAGCCAGGGAGTGGCGGAGCGGGGGTGACTGAGGAGGGAAGTGTGTTTTAGCCCCCAAATCCCAGGCCTTTCAGCTGGGAGCCCCGTTAGACTGTGGGGCGAGTCAGACAGAGTGGGGCGCTCTGCTCATGCACCCACAACATCACGTGTGCCATACTCACCCCGGCCCCTCTCCTCACCATGGACCCCATGAGGTCATCATCAGCCCCATTGTACAGATGAGGGAAGGTTAGGCAGGTGGTGGCCAGGGAGCCAGATACTGGCACGGGAGCCCGTTGGCTGGCTGGGCCCTGCAGAAGGAGTGGACAAGGGCCACTCAGACCCAGCTTTGCCTGTGGATGGGGTCAGGCTGGGGGTCCTGCTCCCACCCCCATTCCCCTCTCTGCAGGAAGCTGGTATGTTTGGGGCCCCAGCAGAGTTGGGAGGTGAGACTTAAGTATAAATAAATAAACAGGGAGCAGATGGTGGGGGTGGGGGTGGGGGCCCGAGCCTCCCACTCCTCCCCTGGGAAAACATCGCTGGTCCGGAGCAAATGGATTCCAGACTCGGACCCAGGAGGCCTGTCCCCGGCCTGCGCTCTGGTCTGCTGGTCAGGGCCTTGGCCCAGTGATCTGGAGGAATGGTGGGCTGGTGGGCCAAGTGATAGCCCAGCAGGAATGGTGGGCTGGGGTCTCAAGTCCTGGATTCTGCCAATCCGTTAGATCCCACTCTTCTTCCTGGGTGACCTTCAGTGAGGCACATCACCTCTCTGCGTCTTCACTTCTCTACCTGTCCAATGAGTGGAGGGAGGGGGTGAAGTTGTTGCTTAGGGCCACCTCCTCTGGGAAGCCTTTAGGTGCTCAAGGCAAACTTTGCTGGCACCACAACTTAGACTACTAAGATTTAGGTATTTGTGTCTTTCATTTTACAACAACCCATTTGACAGATTTTCACTAGGTGTCTTCTAGGTCCTTGGCATTAAGGCGCAGTCCCACTGCGGTGGACAGTGCATGGAGGGTAGTTTTTCCTCTATATTTCCAGCAACCAGCTAAGAGCAGTGACTGGTAAGCGCTTGTCATGTGAGCGAATGCAGGAATGACAGGTGGACGCAGGTTATGAGAAGTCATCGAGTTTATCCGAAGGAACCTGCACCGCTTGGGGAGGAGGCGAGGAGACAAAGGATAATGTGGGAGAGCAAGAAGATTTTTTTTCTCTCTATTGTTTGGGTGGGGGGGCAGGGTGTGGTCTGGGCAGTGCTCAGGGATCACTCCTGGCTCTGAGCTCAGGGATCACTCCTGGCGGGGACCAGGAGCAAGGAAGTGAACCCAGGTCAGTCATGTGCAAGGTAAATGCCCTCCCCTTTGTCCTACTGCTTTGACTCCAAACTAAGAAATCCACCATGAAAATTTTTTTTTTTTTCAATATCTCCCAGGAGAAAGTCTCCAAGCATGCCAATAATACCTTTTTTAAAACAACTATGGATCTCCTCTCTCTCTCTCTCTCTCTCTCTCTCTCTCTCTCTCTCCCTTTCTCTCTCTCTCCCTCTCTCCCCTTCTTTTTTTGCTTACCTAGATAAAGTTGTTGTTGGGTTCAGAACTTCTGCAGGCAACGGTATTATTCAGGCAGAATTTGAAAGCGTTATTTTCTTTCGATTTTACTTTTAATTTTGGGGTTTTCTTTTTGTTTGTTTTTGAGCCACAGGCCTGCTCAGGATTTACTCCTGGCCCTACACTCAGGAACTACTCCTGGCAGTACTTCGGGCACCATATCGAATGTGAGGGATCTAAGGCCGGTGGACCTCATACAAGGTGATTTCCTTCCATGCTGCACTCTCTGGTGGGCTCAGTTACTTTACATTTTTAAACTTTTTTTTTTCTTTTTGGGCCATACCCGGCAATGCTCAGGGGTTTCTCCTGGCTCTACACTCATGAGTCACTCCTGGCGGTGCTCAGGGGACCATATGGGATGCCGGGGATCGAACCCGGGCCGGCATGGGCCAGCCGCGTGCAAGGCAAATGCCCTACCCGCTGGGCTATCGCTCCGGCCCCAGTTACTTTACATTTGTGCTAGGAGATTCTGAGGTCTCATCTAAGTAAGAACAAAGGGCGTACACTCTGCAGAAACCCTGAAGAAATGTTTCTGATAGCGATTGTTGAGCTATCAGATGTACTAATGTCCCCGGCGATCCATGGGGATCTATGAGGAGGAACTTGGGGTGAAAGCGTGCTCTGTTTTATTGTGGTGGTTACAAGTCAAGACGCATTGTACAGTTCATCGATTATTGATGTTCATTGTTTATTGATAAGATTAGTGAAACATTTTACACTTCCAAATGTGACTTAGTGATTCATTTTAGACTTTAGTCACTAAAAGTTTAGTGATTCATTTTAGACTTCCAAACCTTTATGTCACTGTAGAAAATTCAGGGAAATACTCTATATATTTTATTGTATTATTTGGGTGAGAGGGCTGTGTTCAGGGTTTACTCCTAATTCTGTGCTCAGGGATCACAGAAGGCTCAGGGGACCTTATGGCAAGGTTCAGGGGACCTTATGGGGTGCTGGAATCAAACTTGCTTCAGCTCCGTGCATGGTAAGCACTCTACTCACTGTATTGTTATTCTTGTCTATATTCTGTACATTTTAAATGGGTGCATTTTCACAAAGTTGATTTCAAACATATAAATTGAAATTATTCTTTCCAGGATGACTTAAGATGGTCTGTACCGAAGATATATGTGCTTAAGGTAATAACAACAGGTGGTCAGAGTGATAATATAGGGGTCAGGCGCTTGCCTTTCATGTGGTCAATCCGTGTAATTGCAGGCATCAAACAAATCTGGTCCCCTGAGCACTGCCAGAAGTGACCCCTGTTCAGAGCCAGCAGTAGCCCCTGAGCACGGTGGGGTGTGGCCCCCAGACAAGCAAGTACTATTAAGAACAGGTGCTGTGTGGGCATAGTCAAAGTCACAAGGACAATCTAGCGCACAGCAAAGTTGAATCAATGAATAAATGGGCAGACAAGAGACAGAATGAATGAGTGAATGAAAGCGCATGAACATGGACACGCCCTCCCCATGGAAACAAAGCCATTGGATGCGCTGACCAATGACCACCCGTCCCTTCTCTGCCTGCACAGTGCCTGCCTGGGTGCTCTCAGCTTACGGCCTTCCCACTGTCTGAGCACTGGGCCTGTGAGATGTTCCCTGTATTAGCTGACACCCCTGGTGACCAGCTGTCCTCCTCAGACACATGTGATCCCTTACTTGGGGACACCCCCAGGAGCCCCTCCCAGCCTATTCTCAGGCTCACTTTGTCAGGTGCCCAGCTGCTCTGCCCAGCATGTTCTGTTTTCACAGAGATTGTATCCTGCTGGGCCGGCAGTGGGGTAAGGAGCACAGTCGGGGCCAGAGAGATGGTACAGTGGGTAGTTCAGGTGCCTTGCATGTGGTCAACCCAGTTTGATCCTTGGCACCACTTACCGTCCCTGAGCTCCACTAGGTGTGATCTCTGAGCAGAGAGCCAGGAATAATCCCCGAGTGTATGCTGGGTGCCCCCACAAAATCTGGGAGCAGGGTATAGGAGATCCCCTTCTGCCTCAGGGAATTAGCGGCCGGCAGATGGAGAAAGATGAAAGAATCCAGCAAAGTTTCCAAAGGCTTTCCTCACACTTGTTCTGGCATGCAATCCAGCAGTAGGAAAACCCTGGACATTAGGCTCCTGACTGGGCACCAGCCACGCGTAGGTTTAGAATCCTAGGCCAAGATGGCCGCTACCACATGCCAAGGCCCCACAGGGAAGAGAAGGGAGAGGAGAGGAAGAAAAGGCAAAAGGTGAAAAGGCAAAAAAGGCTAAAGGTAAAAAGGCACAGAAGAAAGCAGGTTACAGCTTTTATAACTGTGAGATGCCCTCGACCGCCCACAGTGAAGAACGACCACAACAGGATTCTTCTTAGAACACGCTTTACTGGAGCTCCTGAAGCTTGAAACTTGAAAGGCGAAAAGGACCCCGACCCTCTGCGCAAGCTGCCTTTATACAGTGCTGGTCAGAGTGTCCGTTTCCCATTGGCTGGCACAAATGGTGCGGGTCAACGTGTCCACTTCCCATTGGCGGCGCAGGTCGTAAGAGCTCGTACAAGCTGATGAAACATGCCCTGATTGGACAAAGCCCAATCACACCACGCCAGGGACTCTGCACATGCGTGGGACACAGGACCCTGCGCATGCGGGAAGGCAATGTGGCAGTGGGTGGAGTCCAGCACAAATGGCGCCCAACATATAACCTTTCAGCCCAGACCCGCCCATATCAACGGAAAACATTTAGGGTCAATCCCCCTCAGAGAACTTCTCCCAGGACCTCACTTAGCCCCATTGAAATGCTAATATTGCCCCAGCAAAGATCTGTCTTGGAAGTGTCCCTGCAGGTCCTATGTAGATAGGGGAAGGGCATGTATCTGTACCAATGGATTTTCTACAGTCAGGTATTTATTTCTCCAAGCCTTCACAAGATTCTCATCTTTACTTCATATCACTGTCACTGTATCACTGTCTTCCCATTGTTCATCGATTTGCTCAAGTGGGCACTAGTAACATCTCCATTAGTCCTGTCACAAGCAAGTGCAACCCAAGGGCATCTACTTGCTCCAGGGACAGGAGGAGCCCGAAACGATTCTTCAGGTTATGGAACTGGAGGTCCATAATAGTTACTAGTCTTTGGCATAAAAAGTAAATAAAACACAGGTAGCTTGCCAGGCTTACCGTGTAGGTGGTATAGTCTCAGTAGAAGGCTCTCAACCCGAGCATTTACTGATGAAACTTAAAGGGGGAAGATCAGGTTTTCTCTTGGATGTAGCTCTGAGGAACTATGGAGTCTGGATGTTGAGAATGACTAACTGCAAGATGTGTGGTTTGCTCTGGATTCTTGCTAGGCTTACTGGTATCAGTTAAAACATGTCTATAACTGTTTACTATGTATAAATGTGAAAGAACTTGGGAAGAACCTTATGCTAAATATAGTATCCTATAAAAATATCGTGTGGCCGCTTTGCGGCTGTGTGCCAATGAACCTGTGGGTCTGGCCTGGGTGGGTCTCTCTCTCTTCCGGGGGCAACTGGCATGGAGGCGGAGGAAAGGGCAGGGCCCAAAACTCCACTCTGAGTCCGGCCAGCATGGTCTCTCCCCCGCTCATGAGAGCAAACCCTTGGAGCATTGTTGGACTCGGCCAGGGGATGGTCGAGCCCCTTACTGGGAGGTCAGCTCCATGGGTTGCTTCCACATGGGGCGGCCGAGCAGCACAGCTGTGGGTCTGAAGTAGATGGGTCTGGATCTCTTTCGGGGTTGCAAATATTCCGGGGGTTGCAACGTTCTGAGGTTACTTCATAGTTGTTTTGTATATTAGCCTTTTAGGCTTATTAGAGAGCCATGCTTGCTTGCTTGGAAGCAAACAGCATTTTTATGTGGTCTAATTACTTAGAAATCCAACATGGCCAGATAAATATACTGGTAAGATCTATCTAACCCCACAATGATTGTGGTAGCATGAGAAAAAATATTTATACCAGCTAATATAGAATACATGGTAAGATAGACTGCCATATAAAGTCGCAGATTTGGGCTAGAGTGATAGTCCACTGGGGAGGGCACTTGCCTTGCATGTGGCTGACCTGGGTTCGATCCCGTCATTCCATATGGCCCCTGAGCACCACCAGGAGTAATTCCTGAGTGCACAGCCAGGAGTAACCCTGAGCATTGCCGGGTGTGACCCAAAAAGACAAAGTCACAGATTCAAATTATTTTCTGCCTTTTATCTACATAGTAGCCTGCAGGAGGTAACTCCAGGCAAGATGCAGAGGCTCTGGGCAACAGTGTACTGCAACACCTGAGCACCCCGGGTGTGGCCCCCAAAACAAAACAAAATCAACAACTCAAAGACAATAGTTTGTTTTTATTTTATTTTTGCGCTGCTGTCTGTTTTATCCTCTGCTCCATCTGATGGCCTCACACACGGTGCTTGGGGACAGTAGGTGCTAAGGAGCAGGTGGGAGAACGTCCAGAGAGTTGTGGGAAGAGGGGCTCAGCCATGCCCCCTCCGGCTCAGCCCGCCCTGTGCCCTCTCTCCTCTGGGCATCGCTTCCCCCTCCTGCATGCACTGCATGTCCCAACTCTCATGCAGGACAGGGCAGGGCCCCTAGGAGAAAGGGTCCCTCCATCCTCTCCAACACCCCTGAGCAGCAGCAATTGCTCTGTCCGAGGACCCTCCAAAGCAAGTCCCAAAGTCTGATCTCTGCTGGAGGCCCCTGTTTGGGACCTGGATCCAATTTCAGTTCTGAAGCAGGAAGATAAAGTTGAGTGCCAGCCCTAGAGAGTCCATGTGGAGACCAGAGAACTAAGCACCCTACAGCCCCTGTAGACTGAGGAAATGACCCCTTCCTGCCATGGTCTTGGTGACATCAGGTGAGCTACAGGAAGCCTTTGAGGCCAGGGAGCTGTGCACGAGGGGAGCCTGGACTCTGTCCCCAGCATCAGCCCGCATGGCTCCAGCAACACCCAAGGACCCACCCAGAGCACAAAGCTGGGAGTAGCCCCCTGGCACCCTGGGAGGTGGCCCAGAAACAAAAACAGGAACGAAAGAAGAGAGGAAGAAAGGAGAATGGAATAGGATAAAGAGAAAGGGGGAGGAAGAGAGGGGGAGGAAGGAGAGGCGGAAGGAAGGAAGGAAGGAAGGAAGGGAGGGAGGAAAGAAGAAGGAAGATAAGGAGGAAGGGATGGAGGAAGGAGGAAGGGAGGGAGGGCGGAATGAAGGAAGGAAGGAAGGAAAGGAAGGAGGAAAAGAAGGAAGATAAGGAGGAAGGGAGGGAGGGTGGAATAAAGGAAGGAAGGAAGGAAGGAAGGAAGGAAGGAAAGGAGGAGAGAAGGAAGAAGGGAAGAAAATTAGGAGGAAGGGAGGAAGGGAGGAATAAAGGAAGGAAGGAAGGAAGGAAGGAAGGAAGGAAGGAAGGAAGGAAAGAAGGAAAGAAGGAAAGGAAGGAGGAAAGAAGGAAGATAAGGAGGAAGGGAGGGAGGCAGGACAAACCTTATCAAAGTCCCAGGGTCTGCAGTGTCAAAGGCTCACCCAACGCGTCCCCTCTCCCCACAGAGCAGCACCAATGCCGGCCCTCTCCCTCTCTCCACCCGGACCAGCACGGAACGGGACGCACCTGCCTCTTCACAGCCCGCGCCGCGAGCCCAGCACGAGTCCCCGAAAGCCGCCGCGCGTGGGGCGCGGGGGCGGCGCGGGCCGGGGCAGCCCAGGGGAGCCCCGGGGAGGCGGCGGCGGGCCTGGAAGACATTACACGGCTGTCGGCCGGGGGCGTCGCTGCGAGTTCCGGAGGGTCCCGGCGCGGACGCGGGGGAGGGGGCAGCACAAAGCGCGCTTTGTTCCCGCCGCCCCCGGGCTGGAACCAATGGATTGGCGGCAGCTGAGGTCATTCGTCAGGCAGCGCCGGGGGGTCAGGCCCGGGAAGGGGCCGCGGGGATGGGGAGGGGGCTGCGGGCTGGACCCCCGGGGAGGTCAGCATGGGGCACAGGGCCCACCTAGCCTCAGTTTCCCTGTTTGTCTAACACGGAGGATTTTTCTGCCCCTCCCACCCCGGCGCAGGCATGGGGGCGTGGAAGGGGAGGGGGCGCCTCGCTACGAGGTGCCCCCGCCTTTCTGCTCCATGGAAGACAGAGCGTGGTGGGAACCCCCAAGTCTGGGTGGGAAGTGGAGGCTGACGGATTTTTGTGGCTCAGACTCCGGGGTTTGAGGGAGTGGGGCAGGCGCTGGGCTCAGGGGCTCTCTGCTGGGACTCTGGATACCAGACTTGGTCTGCCTTTGGCCAGGGCTGATGGGGGGGTTGGGGGCTGTCCTTTGGAACCATCCTGTGCCCCTTATGCAGAGTAGAAAAAGACCGCCACTTTTCTGATTGGTGGCAGTTGGAATCTGGACTTTATTCTACCCCTATAAAACTGCACCCCACAAACTCACTTGCACCCCATCGTGTGCCTCCAGATGGAGACAAATTGGCTTTAAACACTGCAGAGACCATCAAGGAGCCCCAGAAATTATCCGTGTGCAAGTGAGGGAGGTGAAGCCCGGAATCCGCGTGCACTTAGGGAGGTGGCGCCGAAGTCCACGAGCACATCAGGAGGTGACGCCCGGAATCCGTGAGCACGTCAGGGAGGTGACGCCCAAAAGTCTGCATGCGTGGACGCTTCAGCTCACGCTGATGTCCCCATATCTCACCAGCTGGCATTTCGTTACAGTTGTCCCTTTTGAGGGGAATAAATGCCAAGCCCTCCAAGGGTACCCAAATCCAAAGATGCTCAGTCCCTTATATAAGACAACTCTAGATTATGGGGCTGGAACAATAGAACAGTGGGGGGGGTGCTTGCCTTGCACAAGTCTGACTGAGGTTTGATCCCGAGCGCCCCAAAGGGTCCCCTGAGCATCAAGAGTGACCCCTGAGTGCAGAGACAGGAGTGACCCCTGAGCACAGCCGGGCGTGACTCAAAACCAAGTGCAAAACCTAGTAGATGGTAAAAGGTATGCGAGTGTCTACTGTACTGGGTAGCCCGCAAAGGAGAGTTCGTGAAGCTCGGCGCAGACATAACCATCAGAGGTCTACAGCACCACCCTGTTTCTCTGCAGTCAGTTGAATCCAAAGTCATGGAAGTCTTGGATCAGAGACACAACTGATATTTAGCTCTTAAAAAAAAAAGATGTAGGAGGCCGGAGCAATAGCACAGTGGGTAGGACGTGTGCCCTGCAGACAGCTAACCTGGGTTCAATCCCCGGCATCCCATATGGTCTCCCGATCACCGCCAGGAGGTAATTCCTGAGTGCAGAGTCAGAGTAACCCCTGAGCATCGTCGAAAGTGTAACCCCCAAAAAAAAAGACAAAGAAAAAACAGAGGGATGTACACATTGGCTAAAGCAGTAATGCTTATTGGAACACACAGTAGACACAAAGAGCTCATGGCTATGAGATCCTACATTAAAATAAACTAAAATATGTGTTTGTGGTTATCACATATCCATATATCCAGGTTACTCTGAAAACAATCTTCAGGTGCTACCAAAAAATGGGCTTAATATTAATAATTCCACACCTGTGTTATTTGAATATGGTAAACTGCCAGAGAACTTTTAAATAAATGGTTACAGTGTATATATTTAGCATTTGAGTATGTTAATGGTTTATTTGATTGGATTTTTTGGTCACACTGGCTATACTTAGGCTTTACTCCTGGCTCTGTGCTCAGGGATCACTCCCGATCACTGCCAGCAGTAATTCAGGGCTTGGGGACCATATATAGTGCAAGGCATCAAACCCAGGTCAGCTGTCCTACCAGCTGTACTATCTCTCCAGCCCAAAGTATGTTAATATTTTAAAGGTGATATACACATGCATAATTTGTGCAATTCACTTGTCTTCCCATTGATCATGGAGTTGCTGGAGCGGGCGCCAGTAACGTCTCCATTCGATTGGGAATGAGGTCCATTATTGTTACTGTTTTTGGCATATCAAATGCACCACGGATAGCTTGCCAGGCTCTGCTGTGGCTCTGGGTTCATCCCAGGGGGCCCAGTCTTTGTCTATGTCAGACCATCAACCATCCAGGGCCCAGGGGCAGAGTCCTGGGTGTAGACAAACCTGTCTCCTGTCTGCCACCTGCCAACACAGCCGGGCACCACAGCCACACCTGCAACATCTCAAGCAGCAGGTGGCAGGAACACAAACATCAACACCCTAAAATTCAAACATCCTTTCAAAAACGGGAAAGGAAATGAACAGGGGGCTTCTCAAAGGGAACAAAAGGCACATGAAAAAATGCTCGCCAAGGGCCGGAGCAATAATACAGCAGGTATGGCATTTGCCTTGCATGCGACCAACCCAGTTTTGATCCCTGGCATCCCATATGTTCCCCAAGCACTGCCAGAAGTAAGTCCTGAATGCAGAGCCAGGAGTAACCCCTGAGCATTGCCGGGTGTGACCAAAAAACAAACACACGAAAATAAATATTATTTTAATTTTTTTGCTATTTGGGTCACACCCGGCAATGCTCAATGTTTACTCCTGTCTCTGCACTCAGGAATTCCTCCCTCGCTGTGCTGGGGCCCATTTAATTTGTGCAATTAAAAAGATCTAGGGGCTTGAGCGATAGCCCAGCGGGTAGGGCGTTTGCCTTGCACGCGGTCGGCCCATGCCGGCCCGGGTTCAATCCTCGGCATCCCATATGGTCCCCCGAGCACTGCCAGGAGTAATTCCTGAGTGCAGAGCCAGGAGAAACCCCTGAGCATCGCGGGTGTGACCCAAAAAAGAAAAAAAAAAAGATCTATTAAAAAGTCTGCCATGAAGATTAACGGGACCCTAAGCATTGCCTTTCACTGGACCCAAGTTCTCTGGAGCTGCAACTTGCCTGGTAAACACACACAGAGCTGGGTCAGGGGGCAGCAGAGACAGGCATGACTCAGTCTGGGGGAGCACCTGGAAGCTCCTTGGAGGAGGTGCCGCCAGAACCTCAGTGTAGAGAATAGGAGACAGCCCCGGGGAGACTCTTATGTACCAGGCCCCAAGAGCGAACGGGAAGCACAGGTAGAACCTGCACCGCCAGGCTCACACCTACGTTTCCTTCTTTCCTTAGTCCGGGTTGTCCCGGACATCCGGCACCTCCCCTGCACCTTCTCCGTTAGCGCCGACTTGCCGATTCCGGCAGGGTGGCGAGCAGCGCCACTTGCTGGTATAAATAAGAAGTGCCGCTCTCCGCGTTTGCAAACTAGCATGTTTGATTCCGGAAGCCCCAGCTCCTTCTCTTCCTTCGCAACCAACCTTCTTACAAGTCTGTTCCACGTCGCCCCCTCGTGTCTGGTAATCATCCTTGCACCACCTGCCTGGGTCTTTATCTGCAAGTAGGAAAAGCACTGGGAAAGGTCAACCACCTGTTACTCTCCCTCCAGGAAGTGACTGATTACTCATGATAAGGTGACACCTACCTCACTATACGGGTTTCAAAGTCTGTAGGCCACTCCCTGGCACCTGCAAACCTAGGGAGTAAGAGCCAAAAGGCCCCAGGCAATGCCTGGTCCAATATCCTCTAGTGCATGAGCACAAAGCTGGCCCTGAACACGGTGTCCAGGGACTCAACTGGGGGCTTCTTCTTCTTAGCGGCAAATGGCCCACCCCACCCGGATCTGTAGTTCTCAGACTGGTTCAGCGAGACAGGAGCTTGTTGGTTCACAAACTCTCGGGCTTCACCCCAGACACACTGAATCTCAATCTGGGGCTGAGGGCCATGATCATGGGCCTAAAGCAATGCACTTTCTCTTACCTATACACTTTAATTTTGGAAGGGGATTTTGATTTACAGTAGCCTTCCAAAGTTAGTGCCGGGTCCTCAATGTCAACATCGGGTATTAACTAGAAAATGGACCTTCCTTGGACCGGTTTCCCCACAAGTGCCCCCCAACCCTGACTCTAATCCACTCTGGGATATCATACTGCATTTAGGGACAGTGAGCTGGCCAGACCGAGACCCTCAAAGGCCAAGTGACCACGTTCCCCGAGCAGGGCAATGGGTGTGTGATCTATTCCACTCCGTTCTCTCCCTTCTCCTCTTCCCCGAATTCAGAAGCTCCCTTGGAGCGTCCCACCTGGCTTGACCATGTCCCACCCCTCCAGGACGGAGATTTCTCTCACTAGAGTGACCCCGGGCCTGGAGGAAAGACCCCTGCCCCACCACCTTGTTCCTTCTAGAGGACCAGACAATGTCTTAATGACTTCGGTCGGGTAGAGCAAGGCCTGTGCTGAGGGAGAAACTCTAAGACTGTTATTTGCTTATTCAAAATCATGTTGGAAAGATGGAAAATGATCCAGAGCTTTAGTAGCTCTCCAGCAGGTCCATTTCCTCCTTCCTTGAATCTGGTCAGTCTTTTTATTTGCTCTGGCCAGAAGACCTTAGCAAAGTGATGTATAGGGTTTCGGGGCTACAATTTTATAAAAGCTTTGAAGGGTTGGAGGGATAGTACAGTTCATAGAGCGCCGCCTTGCATGTGGCCAGCATGGGTTTGATCCCTGCCACCTGCTATGGTTCCTGAGTCCTATCGGAAGTGATTCCTGAGCACCACCAGGTATGGCCCCAAACCCAAAATAAAACAGTGAGAAGTCTGTGAGCATCTGCTCTCCCTCTGGGGACCCCGTGATCATCTTGTGAGTGAGTCTAAGTCAATTGGAGGTCACCTAGAACCAAGTCACCCAACAAATAGCCAGGCCAGGGAGTAAGGTTACCCTAGACCCAGCTCCATCTGACACTGACCGCTGATGTTAGATAGGCCCTTGGTGAGGTCAGCAGAACTATTAGAAAGAGGTCAGCCCAACGCCAATCTACAAAATTGTGAGGAAAAAAATTTAATTAAAAATATTATTTTTCAGTATGTAGGGTGCTTGCCTTGCATGCAACCGGAGTTTGATACCCGGCACCCCATTTGGTCTCCCGAACACCACCAGGAGTGATTCCTGAGTGCAGAGCCAGGAGTATTAACTCTTTTTTTTTTTTTTTTTAGGAGTATTAACTCTTGAGCATCACCAGGTGTGGTTCCCAAACAAACAAACAAATAAATTATTTCCATAGGGGCCACCCCGGTGATGTTCCACCCTTCCAGTGGTTCTGTGCCGAGCTTGGGCAGAGCAGCAGGCCCAGGTGGTTCTAGGGATTGAACCTGAGGCCTCACAATGTGCTTCAAATCTTGCGCTCTCTTCCCAGCCCAGGTAACTGGTTCTCAGCTGCTAAGCCCAGGGCTGGTTTGTTACTCGGCAAAGGCTGCCTGACACAATTCCTCCTTATTTTTCTCAGGAAGGGGATTTCAATTTTATTCCAGGAAGGTGTGGGCCAGCCCTAGGAAACCGTTATTGGGCCGAGGAGCGCCACTTCTCAGCCTGCTCTGCAGCCTGGGGTGGCAATAGCAGCTGGTCTGAGCCAAACAAACTCACAGGGGCCTCGAACAGGAAAGAGGCCTCTGACGAAGGCTTAATGTTGGGTCCGCTGGTTTCGTCTTCCCTCCTCCCCACCCCTCTTATCTTCCTAGGACACAGGCGTGATTTCTGGTGGGAGAAGCCAATGAAGGAAAGGTCAGAAGGGCCCAGACACAGGAGCTGCACTTTGCTGCAATGCCGCGCCCATACCATTAACCACCCGTGTCCAGTTCTCCTGCTACATGGCGAAACAAACATCATCTGGTTCCCTTTACTGACAGCTGAGGGCATTCTACACACCAGGATATTTAAAAACAGAAATGCAGGGCTGGGGACCTTGTCCTTGGGAATCTGGAGCCAGCAGTCCAGGGTGCTCCAAGGCCATCCTCGAGGGAATGTACAGTCAGGCCACACCCCACTGCCATGAGGCGGGGCCTGGGGTCAAGGTGGTGAGTGAGTCCAAGGTCTTCAGCGAGGGAGAGGGGGTTTGGAGTCAGACGGGAAAGGCCGGCCCCCTGCTCTGCCCAACTTCAGGTCTAGCTGTTGGAAGCTGTGTGTCTTCTAGGCTCTTGGAGTGCGGCGGCTGGTAACCAGGTGGCTGCTACTGCAAGTCTGGTGTGGACGCGCCCAGGTACACCCTTAGGTCCGAGAGGGTGGACTGGGCGAGCTTGGCGGGGATCGTCTCTCGCTGCAGCTGCTGGTATGCTGCATAGCGGTGGCAGCCCCGAAGGAGTAGAAGTAGTCCCCACCCTGGGCCCCTTTGATCCAGAGGACGTCGATGGGGGGGCACGCTGTCCGGGTCCTCCTGGAGAGAAGAGTACAGGTGAGCATGCATGGCACTGCATGCAACGGTTTGCAAAACACTTTTTGGGGGGGAGTAATCCCAGGCAGTACTCAGGAGGTCAGGGGCCCCACAGCGTTTCTTGGGCAGCTGGGTGGTAGGTTCAGTGCAAGAACCTGAAAACGTGATGCCGCTTGGACCCTGCAACATGGGGATACCAGGGCCACCCCAGCGATGTTCCAGACACCAGCAACAACCTGGGTCAGGTGCCTGGCTCATCCCTAACTGCTGTACTGTCTCCTGGCCTCAATGCAAAACACAAACAGTTCCCCTGCATGAAGCTCTGTCGCGGGGCTCACAGGGGCTCTGGTTGGTTCGGCCATGGGGAAGATATTTGTTTTTGTTTTAAGGCCACACCTGGGGATGCTCAGGGGTTACTCCTGGCTCTGCACTCAGGAATAACTCCTGACATTGCTTGGGGGACCGTATGGGATGATGGATATTGAACCCGGTAAACCACATGCAAGGAAAGTGCCCTAGCCACTTAACTATCGCTTTGGCCCATGGCAAGGATATTTACACCAGGGAAACGGGCAGCTTCTACAAGCCCAGGTTTTCCTGGCCGTGATGGTGATCAGGCTGTTAAACATTTATCAACAGTCATTGCCTTCATCCTAGACACAGCTCCCGAGCTCACGGGGCATTAGGAAGGAGCTAATGTCACTGTGCTATGATGTGGCACCACAGGGCAGGGGGCCACAGTTTCCCCCGAGGGGGCAGTGAAGCAGAGAGCAAGCAATACAGGGGGGCTCCTCCGAGGACAGTCAGCTTGGGAGCGGTGGAGTTGTATAGAGTGTCTGAACCGCCTGCTGGGAACCTTTTAGACCCGGGACAGTTCACGCCCCAGTGCCTTGGTGGCCCCATCTGTCACCCCAATAGGGGCGCCCTGGCTGGGGTCAGAGCTGGGGAGTGAAATCAGTGAATGCAGAGAAAGTGCTCAAGGAGAGACAGCAGGTAAGACGCTGCCCTGTTCCACCCGGATTCAATGCCCAGCATCACATGTGGTTCCCGGGTCCCATCAAGAGAGATCCCTGAGCGGAGCCAGGTGTCAGCACTGAGCACTGCAGGATGTGACCCAAAGCCAAACAGATAGCCAGAGGAATGAGTGCCTGGCCCGTACTGGGTGGGCAGGCAGCTGGGAGCGCCCAGCAGGGTCCTATGCCAACAGGGGCTGTCGCCACGAGACAGCCAAATTTCTGCCCAAAACACCCAAACCAAACACAAGCGGCTTGTGAGGGGGACGGTCTTGAGTCCCACCCCCAAACGGCCCATAAAAGATTAAGTTCTGAGGCCAGAGAGTTAGTAGAATAGATAGGGCACTTGCTGTACACGCAGCCGGCCCGGGTTCGATCCCCGGCATCTCATATGGTCCCCTGAGCCCCGCCAGGAAGTAATTCCTGAGTGCAGAGCCAGGAGCAACCCCTGAGCATCACCAGGTGTGACCCCAAAACAAAACAAAAAAATTACGATCCTGTTCCTGCAGAGCTCAAGTGAGTTGGGGCACATAGCTAAGCAAAGCCACCCACTAATGCATGTTTTAACTCAGGGGAGCTTTCTGGAGATATCTGGGCCTAAGTCAGAGGCAAGTCAGATAGGGGACCAGGGGCGGGCCTGCTCTGGGGGCAGGCTGTGTGGCCCTCGCAGGGGCACTTCCCGCAGAGGGACCAGCAAGCGGCCTAAAGAGACATTGGCAAGTGGGGGGAGGGGCACTGCACTCGTGTTCAATGCGGCACGGCCCTCCTGTGGTCATCCAAGGGGACTCTGGTCCGCACGGACTTAAGGGTCCTTCCCTCCGCCAAACTTCCTGCTAGAGTCTCTCTGCCAGTCTGCTACCCTCTGCTGGGGCTGGCCTGTCTTTCCAACCTGCGATTCCAGCAGATGCGACACAGCAGATGCGACACAGCAGATGCGACACAGTCCGTTCCACTGCCACTAACCCACGGTGCCACGCTGAGCCACTTCCTAAAAGCCTGATCTTGAACCGGGCCCTTAGGGTCTCCTGTGCCTCAATTTCCTCTTCTGGAACGAAAGGGCAGTCTAGTATTTAGCGCCGCCAAAGGGTCGACAAGCCGCAGCCGCGAGCAGGGTTGACTCTTAACCAAGTCAGCCCTTGTTGCTATTTGCACGTTCTCTCGGTTCAGCCCAGAGACCCCAGACACTCGCTCAAGGTCACCCCAGCGAATGCTGAGCTCCTACAGCCGGTGGGGAGGGCCCCCCACCCCGAAACCCCGAATCAGCTCGTCCCGCATCAGGCGAGACCTCCCTCCTTCCTCCGGCCGGGGCCTCTCACCCGGATCGTGTCCACGAGGCTCTGCACCTTGGCTGGGTCCAGCACGGAGGGCAGCGGCCGGATGAGCACTCGCAGCGGCACGTTGTGCACGGCGGCGATGCAGCCCGAGTGGATGCTGCCGCCCTGCGCGCTCTCCCCGGGCGCGGGTCCCTCGGGCTCCCGGCGCCCCGGACCTCCCCAGCGCTCCCCGGCGCGCAGTCCCATGGCGGTGCCGCCCCAGCTGCTGGGCCCGGCGCCGCCTCCCCGGGCCTTTAACCCGGGCCGGGCCGTACCATCGCGCGCGCGGCGGAGAGAGAGGCCGGGCCGGGCCGGAGCGCGCGCGCTTCTCCCCGCGCTCCTCCCCGCGCTCCTCCCCCGCCGCGCGCCCGCGCTCCCCCGCCCGCGAGTGGGCTCGGCTGCCCGCGGGGCGCTCGGGGGACCCAGCGCCAAGTCCGACCGGCCGCCCCCTGGGACGCCGATGTCCGCCCCTGCGGCCGCGCGGGGCCTGGCCAGTGGAAGCGCCTGGGCGGGCTGACTCAGGGTGAGTTTGCAGGTCGTCGGGCGAGTGTTGGGTGACGCACAATCGGGGTGACTCAGACCCGCGGGCGAGGCGTGGGGGCGCCGGGAGCATGTAGGGGGCGGCCGGGCCTGGATGAGCGCCAGGGGATGAGTCGGCCAAAGCCGCAGGGCCCGGCCCCCTATCCCCTCCCGCCCCGCGCCTGGTACGCCGGCGCCGGAGAGGGCGATGTCCACCCCTACAGCGGCGGTGGCGGGGACGCTCTGCAGGTTGGCTTCGCTCGACCCTGCAGCGTAGGTTGGATGAGGAGGAGGAGGATGGCTATAGACGCCCTAGGGGAGTTCAGCGATTTGCCCAAGGTCACGGAGATAGTAAGGAGCCCTTCTGGGGGTTCAGAACCTGCCCCCACAGCCCCCCAACCCCACCGGCCAGCGAACGTAACGGTCCCAAGGGAGCCTTCTGGAATCGTGCTGACAGTATGTGGGCACCGCCCGCCGGTCTTTAGGAATAACCTTGGGGTTGTTGTCCCCTTGGCCAGGGGAGGGCAGCAGAGAGGCAAAGCCAGCCGGTCCGCTTTTTCACTTCCCAGCCACTGGGGCTCTGAGTTAAGAGCTACCTAAGGGCCTCCCTCCAGCTCTCCTTGGAGGACTCAGTCCTCTGCGGCCAGGCGGAGGGAGATGAGGCTCCTGGTTTAAATTCCCGGTACTGGGCTGCAGCGGATAAGGCATTCCATATGGTCCACTGAGCAACCCCAGCAGTAATTTCTGAGCACAGAGCCAGGAGTAACCCCTGAGAAAGATACCAGGTATGGCCCCCAAAACACAACAAAATTCCAGATACTCATCTGCAGAACAGCTTTGACACAGATTGTCCTGGGTTAAGATTCTATCTGGCCACTTATAAATGGTTGTGGGGCCAGGGACCAGAGGGATAGTACAGCTGGTGGGGTGCTTGCTTTGCACAGGCACCCCGTATGGTCCCCCGAGTACAGCCAGGAGTGATGCCTGAAAGAGCCAGGTGTAACCTCTGAGCACCACTGAATGTAGTCCCCAAACAAAAACAACTAAATAAAGCAAAAACAAAAACCGAAAGTTTGTTGAAAGAGCGTGGGGCTCCTGGGAAGTAATGCCCAGTGGAGGCGGGAGTTGGGTGCCCATAGAAGGTGACTGGGTTTGGGTGGGCCAGAGTGTTGAGTGGAAGCCATATTCCACTGAGAGTATCAAGAGAGGCTTCCTGGAGGAGGGGGCCTTTCAACTAGAAAAAGGGCCTGGAGCAGGCGAGGAAAGAAGCAGGTGGTGGTTTGGGTATCAGGTCTGGGGTCTTATGAAGGCTTGGATTTGAATGCTGGGTCCCCCTTCTGGTGCTCTCAACGTCTCTTTGCCTCGGTTTCTTCTCTGGCTTGTCAGGGAGAGTATGTGAGAGCAGCCGGTTGGTAGATGGGGCTGAGCCAGGGTGGATATAAAGGACAGTCCACGAAGGAGCCGCTGGGCAGATGCAGAGATGGGGCAGCCCCACACTCACCCGAAGTCAGGTGCCGGCGGGCACTTCAACACAGGCTTGGCCAGGGGAAAAGGGGCCCTGAGGAGTGGCCAAGGGGGCCTGCCCGCCACTCGGTGTGGCACTTGAGTGCTCGGGAGTATCGGCCATCGCCCTGCTTCACCCCAACTGACCGTTCCTGGGGACTGAGTGTGTGTCTCTGGCCACAGAATGCGGAGGCCGTCATGAACTGGACTTCACTCCTTCCTTTTCCCAGACTCTCACCCCCCGCGAGCATCTACGTCGCAGCTTATCTCAGGACGGGAGACGGGCCTCTAGCTCCTGAGGATGAGGAGTGAACCAGGCGGAAGCTGCCCCTTCTCACCCACTGAGTGAAAAGAGGCCGATGGACGGCCGCAGGATGGACAACTGACACTTGACGGAAAGCATCGTGGTGGGTCCCGCGAGGCCCCTAGTCCTGGAACACATCCCAGGTACAGAGCTGTGGTCTGACTCAAGCCGTGCGATGTGTTTTTCACATCCCGAGACACTTGGAGGTAGGTGCTGTGTGTCTGAGTTGGTGAGGAAGGGGCTAGGACCATGCTGCCACACAGTCACGCTTCCCGGCGCTTTCTGGCCTCTCCTCCATGTTCTGGTTTTTATCCTCACGCTTGCCCCCTCATGATCCTAGGATGGCTGGTATAGCACCAAGCATCACATCCCTGGACAGCTAATTTCAAAGGTGAATATTAAGACATCAACATCCTTTTTGTTTTCTTCCTCCTCCTCCTCCAACTCCTCCTCCATTGAGGGAAGGTGTAATGGTGCTCAGGGTGCTGGGGGGGGGTGAAATGCAGGCTGAGGGCATTAAACCCAGGGCCTCATGCTCCAAGGCTTGTACTGTGCCACTTGAACCATATCCCAGGCCAGAGTGAAGAGACTGGGGCTGCAGTGATAGCACAGTGCGTAGGTGCCTGCCTTGTATGCAGCACACCTGGGTTCGATCCCGGCATCCCCTACAATCCCCGTGCCCACCAGGATAATTCCTAAGTGCAGGGCCAGGCGTACCCCCTGAGCGTTGCCAGGTGTGGCACAAAGCCAGAGTGAAGAGACTAACTGCATCTATTTCCTCCTCCTCTGCCCCCACTTTTTCCTCACACCTCATTGGCAAGTATTGGATCACGTGATCTTGCCCAGACTTGGCAGTCGGAGTGGAATTATCCCCATGGGCTTAGTTGCATTGGCACTCACTTCTGGGCTCAGAGGTTTTACCCTCCCAGAAAGCACTGGCCCATGGCAGAGCTGGCAGTACCTGGTTCCTGGTTTTCCTGCGGGGTGGGGGTAGTTTCCCGGTTTTCCTTCATCACACGTTTCTCAGGACCGTTTGGTTGGCGGGGGAAAAGTGAAGTGGTGGTGGGACGGGTCGGGTTTTCTGCAGTCAGGCAACCCCATCTCCTGGAGTGGGAGAGAGAACGGTGGGCGTGGCACTTGTGTTGCACGTGACTGGCCTGTGTTTGACCCCTGCCACCTCTTTTGACCCCCCCAACACCGCTTACTCCCTGAGCACAGAACCGGGAATCAGCCCTGAGCACTGCTGGGTGTGTCCCAAAAATCAAAGAGAAATGACAAGGTTATTATATTAAAAGAAATGGCAAGACTATGTCCCCAAACTAGTGACAGCATGCTCCAGTGTCCTGAGAGAACCTGGCAGAAACTTTATGGTCGTCTTTTCAAGCTAGTTTTAGAAATCATGGCACCATTCCTGTGTGTGACGGTTTCTTTACTGGGGCTTTTACAAGGCCCCTGGGCTAGAGGGAGGGGACGAAGCTATCTCTAGATGGGAGGAGCAAGAAGGCTTTGAAAGTGCTCGCAGGATGGGAGGGTTCTGTGGCTACTCTGGGGCTGGACAATGGCGATGACCCAGGAAGGACCAGGACAGGGACAGACGCCAGTGACAGGCCTGCTAGTGAGTAGGTCCGTTGGATGGGCCCCTGGGGTTCCTTCCTGCTGGTGACCCCAAGAAGAACCACTCTGCCTTCGAGGGAATTACCCTCTGAGGGAGGGGACGTGGGGTGTCGTGTCTTTATTCTGAGTCGTAATTGTCCAGGCTGGAGGGAGCCCAAGGATGGTACATTGCTGCCATTTCTGGACTGTTCTGGGCTGTTCTGGACTGTTCTGGGCTGTTCTGGACTGTTCTGGACTATTCTGGGTTGTTCTGGACTGTTCTGGGCTGTTCTGGGTGGAACAGAGCAAGCTCCAAGAGGACCCAGAAACTTGGGGGCAGGGGCGGGGGTGGGGTGGCCCAATTAAAGGAAGGAGATGAATAAATTCCTTTTCTGTCCAAACCAGCTGGAGTCCATGTTTCTGGTCTGCAACCAAAGGGCCTCCCGCTCTGCTCCCCACCCAGCAGTTGGACTCCCTCAGCTCATCGGCCCTGGAAGCGATGCTTTTTTCTTTTTTTTTTTTTTTGGCAGAGAATCTCATACTCTCAGGAGTGCAAAGGACTTTCCGAATATTTGAGAAGACAAGAGAATTGCTGGGTCACCAAAAGCAAAAGCAAAGATCTTATAGTGCCCTTGGCCTACGACTTTCTTGCTTATTTCTGCAGCTTGGGTTATCGGATTCTGCCCTGATGTTTGTCTGAGCCTTTTTTTCTCACCATCTCAGCTGTGTCCCCTCTATAAGTTCCTAAATTCCTGTTCTTGTTTTAGGCAAAAGTTGCCTCTCTTTCTCCTGCACCTTTGGGGCTCACTGAGCATCTCCTTGGGGTCCTGAGGCTTTGCGCTTAAACTTCTCATCGTCACAAAGTGGCTGCCAGTGCCCACTGGGCCCGCATCCTTCTATGCCCTTGTCTGAGTCAGTCTGCGGCTGGAAAGCATCTATTTCTGCAGTGCTGCAGGCTGGAAGTGTGAGTCCAAGATGTCGACTGGTCCTGTGTCTGGCAAGAGCCTGCTTTTTGGCTCCTGCCTGTCCCTTCTCATTGTGACCTCACATGGTGGAAGGGATAAGGGGACCCTCTGCAGTCTCTTTATGGTCACTGACCTTCTCCAGGAGGGCTCCTCTCACAAGCTAGTCACTTATCCAGGGTCTGCCTCCAGTTACCATCCTGTTGGAGAACAGATTTCAGTTTCGGGAGGCCATAAACATTCGGTCCTTACACTTCACCTCCAGAGAGAGAATCTCTTCCCTCACCTGATGGCACAAAGGCTCTTCTCTTAGTCCGCTTGGGCAGACGAGGCCTGGGACTAAACAGCGGATGAAAACATGTTCTCCAGGACCCAGGCATATGCGGAGTTACTTAAAACTGGAGTGCTGGACCCTGTCACTCCTGGGCCAGCCTCCTCTGTGGCATCTGCATGGATAATGTTGGGAAGGAGGGGGTCTGAGAGGGGGTCTGAGAGGGGTCTGAGAGGGGTCTGAGGGGGTCTGAGAGGGGGTCTGAGAGGGGTCTGAGAGGGGGCCTGAGGGGGGCCTGAGGGGGCCTGAGAGGGGTCTGAGGGGGAGTCTGAGAGGGGTCTGAGAGGGGGTCTGAGAGGGGTCTGAGAGGGGTCTGAGAGGGGATCTGAGGGGGTCTGAGAGGGAGTCTGAGAGGGGTCTGAGAGGGGGTCTGAGAGGGGTCTGAGAGGGGTCTGAGAGGGGATCTGAGGGGGTCTGAGGGGGATCTGAGGGGGCCTGAGAGGGGTCTGAGGGGGTCTGAGGGGGTGTCTGAGAGGGGGTCTGAGAGGGGTCTGAGAGGGGGTCGGAGTGGGGGGTCTGAGGGGGTCTGAGAGGGGATCTGAGGGGGTCTGAGAGGGGTCTGAGGGGGTCTGAGAGGGGTCTGAGGGGGTCTGAGGGGGTCTGAGGGGGTCTGAGGGGGATCTGAGAGGGGGTCTGAGAGGGGTCTGAGAGGGGTCTGAGGGGGTCTGAGGGGGTCTGAAGGGGATCTGAGGGGGTCTGAGAGGGGGTCTGAGAGGGGTCTGAGGGAGTCTGAGAGGGGTCTGAGGGGTGTCTGAGAGGGGTCCAAGGGGGATCTGGGGGGGCTGAGAGGAGGTCTGAGGGGGGTCTGAGGGGGATCTGAGGGGGATCTGAGAGGGGTCTGAGAGGGATATGAGGGGGTCTGAGAGGGTCTGAGAGGGGTCTGAGGGAGTCTGAGGGGTCTGAGAGGGGTCTGAGGGGGGTCTGAGGGGGATCTGAGGGGGCATCTGAGAGGGGGTCTGAGGAGAGTCTGAGAGGGGTCTGAGGGGGTGTCAGAGGGGTTTGAGGGGGATCTGAGAGGGGGCCTGAGAGGGGGCCTGAGAGGGGCCTGAGAGGGGTCTGAGGGGATCTGAGGGGGCCTGAGGGAGTCCGAGAGGGGCCTGAGAGGGGTCTGAGGAGGATCTGAGAGGGGTCTGAGGGGGTCTGAGAGGGGTCTGAGGGGTCCTGAGAGGGGTCTGAGAGGGGTCTGAGACTTGAATGCTGGTGGGTGATCTGGGATCAGGGCTGAGGGAACGGTGGGGTTGTGGGGTAGGTTTGGCTACCCCAAGAGTACTGTCCCTTGCCTGGGTTACCGTCACCATTTTATTGGCTGTGTGGCATTGTCCTGTCATCTTTCTGGGCCGAGTTTTATTTTGGTTTGGGGGCCCAACTATTCTCAGAACATACTCCTGGCAATGCTCTGGAGACCCTGTGTGGTGCCCGGGGATCCAGTGCAGTTGGCCAGGCGTCAGGTAAGCACTGACCTGCTGGGCTATCTCTCTGGTCCATGCTGTGTTTTCTTAACCTGCAAAATGACCGTCAAACCGGCACCGAGAGTGCAGGCTGGTGGAAGAAAGACAAGAGACGGTGCAAATCTAGTCCTTACAGCAACGCAAAGCACATTCCCAGCACTCAGCAGACAGGACTGGTTTGTGTACACATTAAACAAAAATAGATCTTGAAGGTTGTGTGTCTGGTTCCCGACTATGTGCAAGCCACGGCTCCTCTGCAAGGGAAGGAGACTGATATGGGTCGCGCCTGTCACCTTTTGGTGTGAAGATGCAAAGACTCAGCTCTTCCCTTCCTTGACCGGTGTGAAACTGGTGTGACAGGCAGAGGTAGGTGTACAGACTTTGTCTCTCTTGGGACTGGAGAGAAAGTATGGCAGGGAATTGCCTTATACTTGGCCAATCCAAGTTTGATCCCTGACATCCCAGATGGTCTCCCAAGCCCCACCAGGAGTGATTCCTGAGGACAGAGCCAGGAATAAGCCTGAGCACTGCCAAAGTGCAGCCCCCCCCTACCAGAGCCCCCAAGGAACCCCCCACACACACACACACAAGAAAAGCCCAGAAAAACCAGTCTTTATCTCTCACTTGGCAGAGAAAAGTGTTTCCGCTTATGGGAAGGAGCCTGAGTACCTGTTCCCAGGGGTCTCTGTTCCGTGGTCTGGGGGCCATAAGACCTTGCTCAACCCATCTCCTCTGTTATTTTAAAGGTTTTCAGCCTTAGGGTTACCTCCCAAGTACGAGATTGCTGCTGAAGTACCAGCTCGAAAGGAAGTGGAGAAATAGAAAGGCAAATGAATACGTGCTCTCATTTCAGGGTGCCTGAGAAGTTCCATGTAATACTTTCCTATGCATATCAAGGACTCGACCTTGGTCACATAACCCCTCACTAGCTGCAAGGCCTGCTGGGATATGTAGTCTATCCAATGTGGCCACACACTGTACTGAAATGGCAGCTTTTGAGGCTAGGGGAGATGGATGGTTCAAGGGGCTGGCCATGCTTTGCAGGTGGGATGTCTGGGTTCCATGCCCACTCCGTGTGGTCTCTTAGGTACTGCTGGGAGTGATTCCTGAGCATCACAATGGGCCCAAAGGCCAACTTAAAAAAAATAATCCCACTTGATGTGCCACCCAAATAAAAATAAAACAAAGGAGGCCAGAGAGGTGGTACTGTGTGGAAGGCACCTTGCACACAACCCACCTGAGTTTGATTCCTGGAACGCTATATGGTCCCCTGTGTACCACCAGGAGTTATCTCTGGGCACAGAGCCAGGAGTAATCCCTGACCGTCTTCAGGTGTGGCCCCAAGACAAGAAAAACCATGAAATGGGGCTGGAGCGATAGCACAGCAGGGAGGGCGTTTTCCTTGCACACGGCCGCACCCAGGTTCAATCCCTGGCATCCTATATGGTTCCCCGAGCACTGGCAGAAGAAATTCCTGAGTGCAGAGCCAGGAGTGATCCCTGAGGATTGCCGGGAGTGACCCATAATGCAAAAAAAAAGAAAGAAAAAGAAAGAAGAAACAAAGAAAAGAAAGAAAGAAAGAAAGAAAGAAAGAAAGAAAGAAAGAGAAAAAGAAAAGAAAAGAAAGAAAGAAAAAGAAAGAAAGAAAGAAAGAAAGAAATAAGGAAAGAAAGAGAAAGAAAGAAAGAAAACCCACCATCACAAATCAGAGTTCTCTAGTCAGGGAGGTACTTCAAAGGGCTGGAACTCATGTCTGGCACACACAGGGTCCTGGGTTCAGTCACTGGCATTTCCTGGTTTCCTGTGCATGCCTGGGTATGGCCTGGTGACCCCTAGCACCACTGGGGAGGCCCCAACCAGAAGCAAACAAACAGAAATGAAATCAACTGTGAGTTCTCATATTAAAGGAGGAGAGGATGGCCGTGGGTAATGGGGTACAGACTGAGAAACGGCTCTCGCGTTACAGGTCGGTCGGGTGACTCAGAGCCAGCAGGAGAGGAAATTTCCAAGCTCGAGTCAGATGCCCACATCCGAACCAATCGACTCCAGCCACGACACACAGTCTTTCTTAAAAGCATATGTCATCATTATTGATTATGACTTAAAGGTATGTGATTCATTAAAAAATAATTACTGGTCATCTGCTATCGGCCGGGCACTGTGCTAGACCACGGGACTTAATGATGAGTAAAAAGACACTTAGATCAATATGTCAGGTTATGTATAATCCGGTGGGGAGACTGAAAACGAGCAGTCACACCAATGAATGTATAGTTCAGTGGTGACAAGTGACAGCACGTGGCCTCTGAGGAAGGGCCCACCCACCAGGTGAAGGATGAAAAGGCATTGACTATTAGGGTAGTGGTGCTGGTGGTGTTGCAGGGGAAGAGAGCAGCTTGGGCAAAGGCCCTGTGGCAGGAGCAGAAACAGTGCTGGAAGAGGCAGCTGGAGCTGCAAGAGAACAGGGGCACATGGTTAAAGGATGAGCTGGAATGAACAGCTGGAAAGGGCTTTAGAAGTCGTGCCAGGGGGCGGAGCGGTAGGGCGTTTGCCTTGCATGCAGCCGGCCTGTGCCGCCCGGGCTCGATCCCCGGCATCCCATATGGTCCCCGTTGCACCACCAGGAGTAATTCCTGAGTGCAGAGCCAGGAGTAACCCCCTGAGCATTGCCGGGTGTGACCCAAAAAGCAAAAAAAAAAAAAAAGAAGTCGTGCCAGGGGCTGGAGAGAGGGTACTGTGGGTAAGGTGGTTTGCCTGGCATGTAGCTGGCCTGGGGACCAATACCTGTCAGTCATTCTTGGTGGGGGCTTGGCATCCTCTGAAGCCCTGCCAAGAATAAGTGATCCCTGAGCACAGAGCTAGGAGTGATCCCTGAGCACAGAGCCAGGAGTAACCCTGAGCACAGAGCCAGGAGTGTTCCCTGAGCACAGAGCCAGGAGTGTTCCCTGAGCACAGAGCCAGGAGTGTTCCCTGAGCACAGAGCCAGGAGTGTTCCCTGAGCACAGAGCCTGGAGTAACCCTAAGCACAGAGCCAGGAGTAACCCTGAGCACACAGCCAGGAGTAAGCCCTGAGCTCAGAACTAGGAGTGTTTCCTGAGCACAGAGCCAGGAGTAACCCTGAGCACAGAGCCAGGAGTGTTCCCTGAGCACAGAGCCTGGAGTAACCCTAAGCACAGAGCCAGGAGTAATCCTGAGCACACAGCCAGGAATAAGCCCTGAGCTCAGAACTAGGAGTAACCCTGAGCACAGAGCCAGCAGTAAGCCCTAGCACAGCCACGTATGACAACAAATAGAAAGTCACCCCAGGCAGTCCCCACTTTTTCCCAGACAGAATGGAAAGTGTTTTCTGCAGGGAGGGGGAAGTGGAGGGACTAGGGTCAGATCTGCCTTTCTCTGACTGCGTGCTGAGAGGGGAAGGAGGCAGAATGGATGCAGAGAAGACGGGTCCAGTTGCCCAGGTAACAGCTAATAGGCGCTATGGACAGAGTGGAGGGGACCAAGAAGAGGAAAAAAAATCAAACGACGCAGCTGCCGGAATGGACAGAGGATGGGAGAGACGGAAGGGCGACATGAGATCTGGGTTCTGTGACTGCAAGGCTGGGCTGGTGCTGGAGCCACTCAGGGAGATGGAAGCCCCGAGAACTAAATTCTGGCTTCAGGCCATGGGCTGGTCCACAGTGCTCTGGGCAGACCAAGTGGAGGGAGCCTGCAGGCAGATAATGGCTTGCTGCTGAGAGACAAGGTTGGAATTGTCGCCTGTGAGTCAGTGTGTGGGTGGGAGCTGAAGGCAGCGGAGACTGGTAGATCCTGTTCCTTCCTGGGTTTAGGAAGGTTCAGACTGTGCTAGGTGGAGTAGCCAGACTGGTAAGAGGAAGAACAAAAAAACTGTACCTTGTGTTTCCTTCCTTGACGGCACTGTGAAAGCTGCGCTCTGATTACAGGTACCAGAGCCTTGGTTCAGCCGACTCTGACAATAAAGGCATTCATCACACGCCGTGCGTGAAGTCGCTCCGTGGGTTTCAAGGGAGGTTATGTGAGACTCCCCTGATGTCATCAGGGTCGTGGACTTTCCCCCATCTCCCAGCCCTGTCATCCAGGGGATAGACGCAACTATACATCCAGTCCTAAGATGACAAGCTTCCTTGCTCACATTCCGGGGTGGTAGGGGGGATCATGGGGGACCAAGATGGAGATTCCTTACTCTTAAGACAGAGGAAGTGGGGCTGGAGCGATAGCTCAGCGGGTAGGGCGCTTGCCTTGCATGCAGCTGACCTGGGTTCGATCCCCAGCATCCCGTATGGTCCCCCGAGCACCGCCAGGAGTAATTCCTGAGTGCAGAGCCAGGAGTAACCTTGAACATTGCTGAGTGTGACCCAACAAGAAAAAAAAAAGACGAAATTGAGGCAGGAGTGAGGCTATAGCCAGTAGGGCATTTGCCTTGCACATGGCTGACCAGGGTTTGCTCCTCGGCTTCATATAATCCCTGAACATCGCCAGGAGTGATTCCTGAATGCAGAGTCAGGAGTAACCCCTGAGCATTGCCAGGTTGAAAAGGCAAAAAAAAAAAAAAAGAGGGAGAAAAGAATTTTTCAGTGCTCCCGGCAAACCTCTCCTCAGCCCCACCGTGCTGCATGTTTCTCAACGTAGGGCCGGGGTTACCCTTAGACTAGTAAGACCACCCCATGTGCCCTAATCAGGGAGGAATGCCTCTAGGGAAACGGTGTCAGACTACAGCTCCCACACTCCAGCCTAAGGCTGTTCAGGCTAGGCCTCACCTCTTGGAGAACCTGAGATGGGAACTAGAGTTAAGTTACATGACCTTGGTGGACCTTTGGTGAGGCAGGGACAGATTTGTATGTCAAAAGGTCACTAAGGCAGATGGCAAGGAGGAAGGGTGAGTGGTCCAAGATCCTGCTGTCACCGGGTAACACTGTTTGGGAACACCCTTGCTGGAGCCGCCATCCTTTTGTGTGGGAGGGGGTCCCACCTGGCGATGCTCAGGGCTTATTCCTGGCTCTGCACTCAGGAATCACTCCTGGTAGTGCTCAGGCACCTTATGAGGTGCAGGGCTGCAGACCCCCACTCCCTAATACCTTCAAGCTTCAGCCGCTGACGTCATAGGTCTGGCTCTTGGACCCTTGACTTGGTGACCCCAGTATGAGGGTGGTGGGGGTGGAGGGTGGCTGGCACCCAAAGGAACCTTGTTGATGTTAAGACGCCCCTGGAGCTGGGCCAGGCGATAGCACAGCAGTAGGGCGCTTGCCTTGGAACGTGGCGGCCCATGCCGGCCCGGGTTCGATCTCCGGCATCCCATATGGTCCCCCGAGCACCGCCAGGAGTAATTCCTGAGTGCAGAGCCAGGAGAAACCCCTGAGTATTGCCGGGTGTGACCCCAAAAGCAAAAAACAAACAAACAAACAAAGTCCCTGGAGCTGGGCGGAGCGATAGCCCAGCGGGTAGGGCCTTTGCCTTGCACGCGGCTGACCTGGGTTCCATCCTCGGCATCCCATGTGGTCCCCCAGCACCTCTAGGAGTAATTCCTGAGCGAAGAGACAGGACTGAGCATCGCTCCGTGTGACCCAAAAAAGAAAAAAAAAAAAAAAAAAAAGAAGGTTCCTGGAGCTGAGAGCCCCCCTGGAGGCCGCTACAGGCCGGTCAGGCTATAAGGAAGAAAACACGGATCAAATCCCAGAGGCCTCTGGGAATCCGCCCCCTTCCCACTCGACCCTCCCCAGCACAAGGTCTAGAGGCACAAGTGAGTGGCCAAAGTCCCTTTAATATCCCCTGAATTGCGTTACAAGTAATACTGCTGGAGGTGGGGAAGGGGTGGGGTCGGGGGTGGGCGTTGGGGGGAGGAAGAGGAGGGAGGGGGAGCGCCCAGCGCTCATACAAAAATATGGCCGAAAGGCGTAGCATGCATGGAAAATTATTGCTGTCGGAAGTTCCTATCTACAGGGTCAACACCCTCCGTAATTGCTTCTGCGACCCCTCTCCCTCCCCTATCCCCGGGCCTCCATCCCCGAGTGGCCGGCCCCCCCAGGTGCGCTGTGGTGCGCCTCCGGGGCTTGGCGGGTGCTCTAGGCTCTGCCCCTGCTTTGTGGCTAAGCTCGGAGCGGGGGCACGGGGTGGGGAGGGCGGAGAGTCCAGGTCTCGAGCGGGGTCGGGGGTGGCCCGAGAGGGGCGTCGAGAGCCTGGCACAGAGGCGTGTGCTTAAAGCAGAGGGGCCGGCCCGCGGGCGCGGAGGCTGTGCCCGGTCCTGCCCGGACATGCACCAGCGGCGGGGAGGTAGTGTCGGCCGGCCGGCGGGAGCCCCTGTGCACGGAAGAGTTGCATGAGACGTGGCCGGGGAGGAGCACGCCTCCCGGGGGCGGAGCAGGCCGGAGGCCCCAGCGGGGTCCGGGGCTCAGTCGGTCCCTGGAACCTGGGGTCCCTCAAAAGAGGAAAACGTGGGGGAAAGAAATAGAGAAAGCGTCTCGCCCGGGAGCGGGGCGCGGAGTGAGAGCGCAGGGGCTCAGGAGGGCGGGGACCTGCCCCAAGAAGTGCCCCTCCGGACCCCGGCTGCCAGGCACCCCCACTGAGGGTCAGCGGGATAGCCCCCACCCCACCCAGCCCCAGCGCGCGCACACGTACAGACCCCCCCTGCAGCCTCATTCCCAGAGTTCAGGCTCCGAGGAGGGCGCGGGGTGGCCCCTCGTCCCCAGAGAAGGGGTGGGTGGGAGACAGCTCTGGTGGCCTTTGCTGTCCTGCTCCCTCGCCTGGCTCTCCCGGACCTCCCAGGCCAGCTGGGGAAGCCAGACGGTCCCTGGGTGAGGCCAAGAGATCAACTAGAACAATAAATAAATAAATAAATACGCCGGTAACGGGAGGGTCCAGCCGGATAGGAGGAAGGGCGTGTGCGAGGCGCCTCAGACTCACTCCCCACTACAGAGCGGGGGCACCTGTAGTCTTGGGGTAGGGGAAAGTGCTCAGAGAGTTGGAGAAAGGGCAGCGGGGCGTGGGGTTGGAGGGGGCGCTGGATATCCAAGGTAGTGCTGGCCTGGGGTGACGGGTTAGAGTGAGCAAGCGGTTGGGCCAGGCCAGGGGAACGCTGAGAAGAGTTGCTGGAGCGGTGAGAAGTGATAGAGAAGGTGAGTTTGGTTGGGGAGGGGCTGGGTCAGTGGTAGAGGGCGGTGGGGGTGGCGAGGTTGGGATAGACCGGGACCCCTAGACACACACAGGGAGCGGAGTCGGGCTTGGAATGACACCTGAGGGCTGCAGAGGGCTGGGGTGGGGATCTATCTTGCTAAGCATGGGGAAACCGAGGCAGGCGTGACGGGCCAAGGTCGGCGATGGCCCTAGATTGGGGGCGACACGAGAAAGCTCCGCGGTGCTCTGCCAAGCGGAGGGTGAGAAGGGGGCGGGTGGGGCGGGGCCGAGGCGCAGGGTGTGGATGAAGATTCCAGCTCTGGTGCCTGAGTTGGGAGCCTCCGAGGGCGTGGACAGGGTTGGGGGCGGTCGTGGTGCCAGTCTGGGGAACCGGATGCGATCAGGGGAAGCCAGTGCTGGGCTGGGGAGCGGGAGGGGCTGGCGATAAAGTTCCGGGCTGCGGGGAGGGTCACCCCCGAGGGACGTGGGCAGGGAGACGCAGCTGGGGGGGGGGTTAGAGAGGGCGCAGAGGGCGCCGCTGGGGATGGGTGGGGACCCGGGCGCGGGCACGCGGGGCTGCGGGCCCAGCTGGCGGGGCCGGCGGGGGGCGGTGGCGGCGGCTCGGCCCCTTGACGCAGGCGGCCCTCGCAGTGCTTGTGGAGGTAGGACTTGAGCGCGAAGCTCTTGTCGCACTGGCGACAGCGGTAGTGCTTGAAGGCCGAGTGCGTCTGCATGTGCGCCCGCAGGTTGGAGCGGTCGGCGAAGGCCTTGCCGCAGTGCGCGCAGCCGAAGGGCTTCTCGCCCGTGTGCGAGCGCATGTGGCCCTGCAGCAGCCAGGGCCGCGAGAAGGCCTTGCCGCACACGCCGCACTTGTGGCGCAGGTTGTGCGTGAGCACGTGCATGGCCAGCGCGGGCATGGACACGCAGGCCTTGCCGCACGTCGGGCACCTGCGCGCCAGCTGGCTGTCCAGGCTGCGGTGCGTCTGCTTGTGGCGGCTCAGGTTCGACGACGTGGCGTACGTCTTGCCGCACTCCGGCGCACGCGTGCCGGTGCCCGCCGCCTCGCCTGGGCCCCCCGTGCGCCCCGCGCGGGCACCCCCGGCGCTCGCGGGGTCCCCTGCGCCCACCGCGTCCCCGCCGCCCGCCCCCGCCGCCGCCGCGAGCGCCCGTCGGAGATGAAGAAGGCGTCCATGGAGTAGCTGTCGGTCACGGCCGCCTCCCCGCGGAAATAGCGCGCCGACAGGCTGGACTGCGGGCTCGGGGTCGCTGTACTCCCCCCGGGCGCCGCCGGCGGGTAGGCGGGCTCGGCGGGCGCCAGCTCCAGGCCCGGCTTCTGGTCCGCATCGTAGCTGCTGGGGCAGGCAGTGCGGAGCATAGCCTGCAGGGGGCGACAGAGGCGCGGGAGGAAGGTGAGGCGAGGAAAGGAGGCGTAGGCAGACCCTTTGGGGGCGAGTCACCCCCTTGCGCCCTGCAGCTCGGCCGCCCCTGGCCACATTTACGAAAGATGGGCCAAATGAGGCCGGAGCCATAGTAAAGCTGGGAGACCGCTTGCCTTGCACGCAGCCGACTTGGTTATCGGATTCAGGACTTGGTGCCCCAAGCTCACCAGGAGTGATCGCACAGCGAGTAAGCCCAGAGCACTGCCGGGTGTGCCCCCCACCCCTAAATGGAAAGGACCACCACAAGTGGGACATGGGTCTCTAGCAAGCCCTCCTGTGTTGGTACCAGGCTGCAGCCCTTCCTCCAGGGACTACAATAACCTCCACCCCAGGGTGCTCCTGGCTTGGGGCCTTAGCAGCTCCCTCATACAGTGCCAGCCTTTTCGATGGTTATACCCATTCTGCAGATGGAGATATTGAGGCTTATAGCGCTGAACCACTAAGCTCACGATTGCAAAGTGACGGGGACCAGGATTCAAGCCTCGGTAGACAGGTGCCTGAGCCCCGACTCTTTTCTAACAACAGGCAGCCTGCCGGGATTACAGAAAATCTGAATTTCATCATCTGCTTCCACCAAAGGGATCTTTACAACCGGACTCCCTCTCGAGGCATTGAGCACTGGGCCCAGCATGTGATGGAAAGATGCCGTGGTAAAGCTTGCTGGTGCTCCCCGACTCTCCCTAGGTGCTTTCCTCGTCAAAGTCATTTAGCTCATTGTCACAGACCCCGCAAAGTAGGGACTATTATAACCCCACTTTCGGCGTAAGGAAATTGAGAGGGAACACACGGTAATTGCTATATAAATGTTAGCTGTTATAATTATGCTTTTTACTTGCTGGAGAAAGTGATTTCTCTGAAGATTATTTAATTGTTGCCTCCCCCCAGCCTCTCCAGTTCCCGGGCTGGATAAGCCCTGTGTGCCCAGCACGGCCTCTCGGAGGAGGCTGAAGTGGG
Organism: Cryptotis parvus; assembly: GCA_021461705.1. Lineage (NCBI taxonomy): Eukaryota > Metazoa > Chordata > Mammalia > Eulipotyphla > Soricidae > Cryptotis > Cryptotis parvus. The sequence goes on along the minus strand of JAJIBD010002500.1, from coordinate 23,918 downwards.
GGATTCTTCAGGAATCCCGGCTCAGCCCTCCTGGGTTTTCCAGGGCTGGGGGAGGGTTGGGGTTGCGCCCAGGGCCGGCCTTGCCTTCGCTCCCAGCCTGCTTTGCTGCCGCTCCGCAGGAAGCTCTGGAGCCCCCTGGAGAATCCTCCACTCCCCTCTTAGTGCCCCGCAAATCCTGTCCACCTGGGCCGTGGTGATTGATTGCAGGTGGGTGGCCTGGAGACTTTTCCAGGAGATTCCATAGGGGTCTCCCAAAGGATGGGGGCTACATTCAGGTCAGCATGGTCCTAGCACATGCTCAAGACTCCTGGGCCCCCATGCGTAGGGAATTCCTGTGGACATGCACAGAGATGTCACCTCGCCACTAAATGACCACGCTCTTCTGTGGCCTTTGGATTCAGAGATTCCCTCTGAGGTCCGCCCAGCTGGGGAGCAGTGATGCCAGCCTGAGAGTTGCCCCCTACATCATCCCAACAGCTCGGGACTCCAGTGAGCAGGAGCCGACCAGCAACAACAGCCTTTTAGCTGGTGAGAGTTCTGCTGACTCAGCCTCTCCGCCTTGCCCTGCAGGTGGGGCGGCCACGGGCCAAGGTCTGTGCCACAAGCTCCCAGTTTAGAGGGGGCAGCTGTGCCATGTTTCTTCCTGTCCTTCCAGCTATGTGCGGCCCTGTGTGCAGAGCTGATGTGGGACTGTGAGGTGAGGACTGGGAAGGGAGGGCGCTAAGGTCAGATGCAGAGCCAGAGGGGAGGGGGGGCAGTTTGGGAGACGGGGCTTTCCCCACCTTCCCCCCTCTCCTCCCCTCCTTTCTGTTTTTGAAGTTCCCGAGCCAGGCTACCTGTCCAGGGAGTATGGCTTAAGACTGAGGTAAGTACTCAATGGGTACTCTGGCTATCCTTCGCCTGTACTTCTCTCCCTTGTAACCACCCACCCAATGAGAAAAAGAGCTAACATTTACAGAGCACTTGCAGGAGAGTCAGGCTCTGAGCCGGGAGCATGGGTTTATCACGAGGATACTGCTTCACAGATGGGGAAACTGAGGCCTGGGGGAGGGGCGCTGCTCAGGAGATGGAGCAAGGACCAGAACCCACACACTAGGCTTTCCCTTTTTGCTCTAGTCGCCCAGCGAGTGGCCACTCAATAAGTGTTTGTGAAATAGAGATGAGGACAGCACAAGGCCTGGCCCTTCCCCTACTCTGTTTGTTTCACCGAGACCACTTGATTCTCGGGCAGATTCAAAAGGGGCGGCCGTGAGCAAGAATTTCTGGTCCTTTCTTAGAATAGGGGGACAGGATGGCCACTGAATGGAGGCTGACCCTGTGACCGGTGCCTTGTCTGTTGGTTATTAAGGAGACAGTTGGACCTGCTGGCTAAGAGCCTGGCCTGCTCTGAGGCTCAGCTTTACCTTCCTCAGCTGTGTGATCTTGAACAATCTACTTAACCTCTCTGTGCCTCTGTTTTTTCCCCAGGTGTAAAGTGAAGGGTAAGAGAAGCCCCTTCACTCAGAATCACAGTAAGGGAGTAGACAAACGGCACATGAGCTAGTAATTGTCGGCCCTCCCAGAGCCCAGTGTGTGCTTAAGGCTCTAGAAAGGCAAATACCCTGTGGAACTTTCTCGCTTCAGCCTGGTGGTGCCATCCAGATGAGGGGTAGTTCCGCTGTATGCCCGGGTTACAACAGCTGGTAAATGAGCGCCAGCAGCTTACAAATGAGAGCCAGGACTACAGCCCAGGACCTGGCCCATGGTAAAGCCACAATGCCTCTTGGTTATTCCTATAAGTACTACTAACAGCAATCTGACGGGCCGGCTTTCTATGCTCAAGTTTTTCTGGCATCCCCAAAAATATATCTTACTACTCTTCTGTGGCTCCCTGTCTACTCACTCAGAATATCTAATTTCTGTCTATTCTCTCAGTTTTTTTTTTTTGTTTGTTTGTTTTGTTTTGCTATACCTGGCAGTGCTCAGGGCTTACTCCTGGCTCTGCGTTCAGGGATCACTTCTGGTAGATTGCTGGTGGGGGTTGGCATATGGGATGCTGGGGACGAACCCGGGTCCGCCATGTGCAAGGCCTCCTGGCTGTACTATCACTAGGGGCCCCTCTACCTCATAGTCTGGTGAGAAAATTTCGATGCATCTTGGGAACTCAATCACTCCTCACCCCAACTGGGGTGCCTGCCCAGGGCGCCCTCTGGTGGTAGTCTGAAGAACAGCAGCATCATACCCTGTAGCTGCGGGCAGATGTGGGGCTGGCGCTCTCTGTTAGGGTATCTCAGACAAAGACCATCCAGCGATGCAGACGTGCCTTCAGGACCATAATTGTGAGGTCAGTCTGTGCCCAGCTTCTGTGGCTTTTGGGCGTGAATTGAAGTGGGGTGGGGGAGGGGGACGGGCAGCCCCACCCGAAGTTTGCCTGATCCTGATCCTGTTCGGCCCGGCTGGTTGTAATCAGCTCCGTGACCTTGGCTGTGCTGTTGAACCTCAATCTGTGCAGGAAGATGGGCTGGGGTGCTCCTGGGACCCTCTGGGAATTGCGGCTGCATAGAGCCCTCAGTGATGCCGCTTGTCCGGCCTCGTGGGCCCCTCATCACCCCCGCCCCTCCTTCCTGGGTCTTCCTTGGATGCGCAGCCTCATCCCAGCTATGTGACCTTGGGCCAGTGCCTGAACCTTTCTGTGTCCCAGCTGTGGGAGGGCGCTCACAATGGCGCTGAGTGAGTTAATGAATGTGAAGAGCTCTGCACAATGCCGGGCTACAGGATACTCTCAGCCGCGATTGTGTCCTTATTATGTCGCCACATTTCCAGGTGGTGCCCTTCTCAGCTGCTCCTAGCAGGAGGAGACAGCAGGCTGCTGTGTTCCTTTGGGCGAGTCACCGCACCCTCTGGGCCTCCCCCTGAGACTATTCTAGGTCACCCGTACTCAATCTGTGCCATGTACTAGACTCACTCTGCCCCATCCCTCCAGGATGTTCTAAGGGGCCATGGATGAAAATTGTGTAAAGGAGAGGGGGGTTAGCTTGAGGCTAAGGGGGCTCACCAGTAGGACTGGAGACACTGTGTGTGAATACAGGAAGGAACAGAGGTCAGAGGAGGCCAGAGGATGAGAAGTGCTGCCCAGGGTCACTCTGTGTGGCGGCCTGGAGGGCCCAGGGACCCCTGAAGGGGCTGAGCTGCCTTTGTCCTAAGCGGGCCCGGAGAGAGGCTTTCCTATATTTTTGTTTTGTGTTTGCTTTGGGGGCTACACCTGGCAGTGCACAGGCTGACTCCTGCCTCTGAGTTTAGGGCTCACTCCTAGTGGGGCCCAGGGGGCTATATGGGGTGCCAAGGGCTTGAACCCTGCCCGCTGGGCTGTTGCTCTGCCCTTGGCTTTTGGGTTTGGGTCTCAATAGAGGCAGGGAAGTGATCTGGGGCTCGTTCTGATGCTTGTGCTCCAGTCCTGCCTGTGTGACTTTGGGAGACTCAAACAACCTCTCTGGGCTCAAATCCCCCATAAGAAGGCTAGTGAGCAGTGGCATCCCCATGGGAGGCAGGAAGACCTTCATATCTTGGGGACGCAGTTCTGTTAGCTGAAACACGCTCTGCGTAACCTGTCCCAAAGTACAGCCTGAAGATCTGGATTGACTTAAAAAAATTCCTGTACCCAAATGAGGTTGGGAAGGGAATTTTAGGAGAATCAAGGTACCAAGTCTCCTATAACTTCGATGGGGGGCTCTCCGGCCTGTCCAGTGACCGCTGTTGCCCAGGCTTCTCGCTCCCTCGGAGCCGCACTGCCCTGCCCTGCCGTGCCAGGCATTGCACCAAGCTCAGAGGTCCAAGGATCTGCCCAAGGTCACTGCAGGAACAGGGATGCTGGTAACCCTCCAAGGCCTGGGTTTGCCCCTGACATGCGGGGGAGCATGGCGCCAGCTCACGGCGGGGTGATTTCCCATTGCTGGGGGCTGCGGGGTCCGAAACTTTCTTCAGGTCCCTCCACCCAACCGTGGGACCCCCAGCCCCTGGTGGGATATGCCTGATGGGATGCCAGGATTGTGGACCTGGGCAGAAGCAGCTCTGGAGAGAGCTCCGACCCTCACAAACTTCTGCAGGTTGTAATAATGAATAAATGCATGGAGCATCCCATTTCCCAGCAGTTACCCAGGATCAGTGTGTGCGTGGGGCCCCTGCTCCGCACTGTGTGCACGTTGGCTTGGGCGTGCCACAGTCCTTCATTCTGCAGCCGTGGAGGGCTCTAGAGGACCTTTCCCCGCGTCTGCTCCCGGAGCGGGCTCAGACCCACATTCCTGCCTCTCAGCGACTTACCCTCTGCCCCTTCCGGCCTGTCTCCCCTGATGCGGGATGGGCAAAGAAGGGAGGGGGCCTGGTGGACTAGGAGGGGCCAGCCCTGCCTGGGGCGGCGGGGGCCGAGGAGCTGCTGCCGGCTCTATTTCGAGCTGTGCCAGGGCCTTGAGAAGCATCTCCAGCCAGCGGAGCAGAAAGCCAGGTCTGTCAGCAACAGAGGCGGGATAAAAAATAGTTTCTCCTGTCTGCTCACAGCGCCGGGCAAAGGGGGCCGCTGCCACCCCCCCTCCCCTCATTACAGCATCTTTGTGAGCCGTTCCCTGGGCGCTGGACCAGAAACCCACCTCCTCCGAGAGCTCTGGCAGCTGCAGCAGCTGCCCCCACCCCGGAGGGGGTCCCCGGGTGCAGATGAGCTGGGGGTGGGGGCCGAGTGAGGTCTGTCTATAGGGCACGGGGCTGACACCCAGGCCAAGGGAGTATCTCCGAGATGGGGGGCCCCCACCCCACAATTTCCCATATTCTGTTTTTTTTTTTTCCTGCTGCTGGTGACCCAATTCCTGGAGGCCTACAGGGGAGGCCCCGCAGCTCTGCAGGAATCAATAGGAAAGCATTTCGGGGTGGGAGGGGCCGAGGAGGAGGGTGTGGGGAGGACTGGGAGGTGTCTCCTCAGGGGAGGGGGCTTTCCCACCCCCTTAATTTGCGCCCCTCTGTTTTCCCTGAAGAGTCTGTTCTAATCCCTGCTGATCCGAAGGCAGGAGGGAAGTAGCCCGACCCCGCTGCAGGGGTGAAGAAGGCTGGGAAGAAGGCGGACAAGAGCTTGGGAGGCTGGGGGAGACTCACCAGCCGCGCCCCGCCCGCTATCTAGGGGGTTCAAAACTGGAACATGGGTGAAACACCCATGAGGGTGGCCTTTATGTCCATGTCACCAAGGGGCCACTTGAGGCCCTTCCTGGCCTCTGGTTCATACCTATTGGTTGGAGCTTCCTGGTCTCTGCACCGCTGCTCTCAGTGCAGGGTTGGGGGTGTAGTTGGGGCGCCGGGATGATGTCACTGGTTCAGGGACTTGGTACTTGCTCCTGCTTTCCCCGGGCTTTTAAGACCTTGTGACTCCAGGCTGCAGTGGGGGAGCTCAGGGGGGCCCGAGTTCTCTCTCCTACATGGGCCCTCACTTCACAGAATCATTCTTAGGAAATTTGAAATTTCTTAGAATTTTTTTTTTCACTTTTTTTTTTTGGGATCACACCAGGCGATGCTCAGGGGTTTCTCCTGGCTCTGCACTCAGGAATTACTCCTGGCAGTGCTCGGGGGACCATATGGGATGCCAGGGATCGAACCCGGACCAGCATGGGCCGGCCTCGTGCAAGGCAAACGCCCTACCTGCTGGGCTATCGCTCCGGCCCCCTTCTTAGAAATTTTTAGGTCCAAGTCCCATGGCTTGAGTTCATGAGAGGGGGAAAACCGAGATCAGGGCTGGAAAGACTCGGAGGCGACGAGAGTCTGGGGCTGGTGGACTCTGCCAGCCTGCAGTGGACATGGACATGGCCTTTGAGTAGACACTGGACCTGGGTTTGGATTCATTGACCGGGACCTGAACCTGAACATTGAAATCTGGGCTTGGACATGGATTTGCCCCAAATCTTGGACCAGACAAGAAACTCAGATATTGACCTTGGACCTCGACCTTTGACCTGGTCCCAGATGGATCATGGGACGCAGCGTGTGAACCTGGACCAAGACCAAGATGCCAGGGAAGTGGGGCTGGAGAGGACCAGATGGGCTGTGTGGGTGGGGACCTCCCCAGCCTCCTCTGGGCGCCCCTCATCAAGCAGGGGAGCCTTTTTCTGTCCCCTGCTCAGGAGCACTTTCTGGGGGCGGTTGGAGACTGCCAGCCAGGCTCACAGCAGCGGTGTGTGTGGCCTGAGCGACTCTCTGGCACCAGCAGAGAACGGAGGCGCCGCAGCCTCACGTGGTCAAGGAGCCGAGCCCACGGGCAGCAGCAGGAGCTGGTTCTGTGGGCAGAAAGGGCAGAGGAGGGGGGGGGGTAAAGTAGCTGCTGAGGGCCGGCAACTGCGTTATTGGAGCCGAATCGATCCTCCTCTGCAGGCTTAGTAGAGGTGCTCTGAAGTGTGGGGCAGGGCAAGGGGGGGCAGAGGGAGTGACTCGTGGCTCCAGGGCACAGCTCGAGTCGGGGGTGAGGGCACAAAGTCCTGAGCTGGCGAGGCTGTACCCTGGCAGCGGCCTCTCCCCAGGACCGACAGGCACCAGTACCTGGCAGCTGGGCCTGGGGCTCGGTGGGGAGGAGGGGGAGGCCTGAGCAGGCGCCTCGCAGAGGGCTGAGTCTGCACTCAGCCACCCTTGGGAGAGGAAGGGGAAGCGGCCTCAAACAGCCGCTGTGGCTGTGGAGTGGCGGGAAAGAACGGAGGAGGGGGCGGAGGGGGAGGCAGCAGAGATCTCCCTGCTGGTCTGGCTCAGCAGAGATGGGGGGTTTCCCTGCAGGGGTGGGTGGGGGCTTCCCTTCCCTGTCTAGGAGGCCTGTGGGGTGTGGGGAGCCGGAGCCCAGGATGCACTACCTCCTCGCCGGCCCCACAGAAGCCCTATAGGAAGGACATTGCATTGTGTGAGGGCGTGAGTGTGTGTGTGTAAGTGTATGTGTAAGTTTGTGTGAAAGTGTGAGCATGTGTTTGTGTGCAAGCATGTGAGTCTGAAAGTGTGTTGTGTGAGTGCATCTGTGAGTGAATGTGTGTGTGTGTGCGTGTGCGTGCTTGTGTGTGTGTGTGTGTGTGTGTGTGTGTGTGTGTGTGTGTGTGTGTGTGTGTGTGTGTGTGTGTGTGTGTGTGTGTGTGTGTGTAGGAGTCCTCCAGGAATTGTCCTGCCTCTCCCAGGCATTCCCTGAGCTGGGTCAGTTTGAGGTCCTGCACCTCCCTTGGTTCTGTGACTGTGACTGCCCTGACCTCCACGTTTGACTCTGTGCCCCCAGAGGTCCCCCCACCCCAGCCGCCATCAGACTGTCTTGTAAGAGGATCTTTCTAATAACTGCACTATCTCCAGCCCCAGGCCCTCCTCCTCCCCTCCCTCCGTGTCTCCTCACCTCCCCCCCTCCTCTCTTTCTCCTTGTTTACCCAGCACACTTACACATGCTGGGAGAGAAAAACGTCGGCTCAGCAATTTTTCACACTTCCCTCAAATGCTCAGCAAGGTTATTTCCGGCAGAGTGGAGACAACGGGCCCCTAGGAGACGGCAGGCTCTCTAAGGACCCCAGCACTCCTCATGAGCCCAACTGCACCCCCAGGGATGGAAGAGGGCCCTGAAATCAGCCTGGGCAGACCCTGTGTTTCTGGGCCTATGGGGTCACCTCTGGTCTCCAGCACTAACCAGCTCCTGCAGAGACTGCTAAGGCCTGAGCATGGGGGTCCTACCCCAGGAGCCTGCAGATAAGGGAGCTGAGGAGGGCAGCTCCCCCCTTATCAGCTCTGGAGGTGAATAGCTCCCCCACTGAAACCTGCCATGGTCCCCTGCGTGATTGGACCCTCACCAGGGCAGCTCCATGCTGCCTAACCCAGCTTGACCTTCACAGAGCGGCACTTATCAAAGTCGGAAGGGTACTTAGTTCATTGCACCTCAACATGTTATTTATTTATTTACTTTGCCTCTGGGGAGATCAGAGAAGGGAAGCCACTTGCCCAAGGTCACACAGCCAGCCAGAGGTCTGCGGCCCAGGCCCCCAGGACTGCAGATCATGTAGCAGGCTCTCAAGGTGTGAGGATTTCCCTGAGGTTGGGCAGTTGGGCCAGAACTCTGGGGGCAGAAGCCAAAGGTGAGACGGGGAATCGCCGGTGCTGAGCCCTGGCAGAACATCCCCAGGCGAGCCTCCATTGATGGAAATGCTCTGTTCCGGCTTCCCACATTCACTCGGAGCCCTCCGGACCCCTTTGGGATTGAAGTCAAAGCATGAGCAGCGGCCTGTCCCGAGGAACTGCCTCAGTTCAGGCAGCTGGAGGGGAAGCCTGCCCCCGCGTCCCCGCTGGCCCTTGGACAGGCCCAGGGGGCTCCTGGGGTGGGGCCCAGAGCTTTGTGTCAGGCCCCCAATGGGTCCTTGTCCCAGCCGTGAAGCTATTTCCGCTCGGCTCCCTGCACACAGTCCCGGCCCTGGCAAGGCCCCAGGTCCACTCCCAGCCCTGCCAGCCCTCAGCCAAGCCCTGTCATTTTTCTGGGCTTCTGTCCGCAAGCCCCAAAGCCCTTGGGGTCAGTGCAAGAAGACAGTGGGATAGGGGACACTTGGCAGAAGAAAAGGCCCCAGCCCTTATGGGGATCAGGGGACCGAGGGGCTGTCACTATCCCACATCACTTCCTAATTTCTTTGACCTTGATGAGGTCACGAAACCCTTTACCCGACGCCCTCTTGCTACCTGGCTTGGCAGAGTGATGGAATGTGGGTGAAGTGCTTGGAGACCTCAAAGGGGGGGGAGCAGTGCATACCTCAGCTCCCCCACCTCATCAGCCCTTTCTTCTCTCTTTTCTTCCCTTAGTCTCTCTCTCTCTCTCTCTCTCTCTCTCTTTCTCTCTCTCTCTCACACACACACACAAGAGCTCAGAGCTGATGCCACATGTCATGTCAGATTTCCTCCTGCCAAGGGGACACCCCTCTCCGACGCAGACACATGGACCCTGCTGGGGTTGTCAGACCAGACCTTTTCGGTGACCTCCTTGGGGAGCCCATACAAGTGGTCAGGGGTGTATCCCCACCACCTCTGCAAGGAGCCCCTTTAGAGCCAGCTGAGCCCCCCCACCCACCCCTCCCCGAACCCTGGTGCCTGCAAGAACTTGCTGAGAAGAGATGGAGTATGTGGTGAGGAGGCGGGGGACTGTTAGGAGACAGGGGCTGGCCCTGGAGTGGGTGAAGGAGGGGGTGGGGGCGTGCAGAGGGAACGACCAGGCACCGCTTTGGGAAACCCCTCCTAGAAAGCCCCTTTCCCTGCTCGCCCCAGGACAGGCCCAGCCTTCAGGCAGTCATGTGGCTGAGCGTAACAAAAGAGTTACAGAGAGAGGCACCAAGATCACTTGTCTAGCATGGCCTGGAGGGGTAGGATGGAAGGGAACCAGGGTCCCCTGCTACCCGCAGGCGCCCACCTCATCTCCAGGGGCCAGCCAGTGCTGGCCCACTTACCTTCCCTAGTAGGGTCACCTCCTCTCCACCTGGGAGAGGCCCCCTCGGAGTCCCCGTGCAGCCCCCACCCCGCCGGAACCCAACCCCTGCGCAACCTGCCTAACCCCAGGTCCTTCAGGGGCACTTCTCTCTCTCCAACCCCTTTTGGGGCCACAACTTTCAAAGTCCCGGGGCTGCCGGTGTGGCTCTGGGATGGGGCGACCCGGCGACTTTCCTTTGTACGAACCCACCGGAGCCCCTGCCGCGCGTGCTTGCCGCCGGGGAGGGTGGAGTGCGGAGGGCCCGGGTTTAAAATCTCCGCGCGGCGCGCACACCCCTCCGCGTGGCCCCCCCCCCCCACCCCAGTCCTCGTCCTCCCCCTCCCCCACCGGCTTCCACTCACTCACCGTTGTCCCCGGTCGGCCCCCGGGCGCCAGGCAGCACGTAGGCGGTCTCCAGAGGGTGGTAGGTGGGGGCCGGCACCCCGCTGCACTGGAAGCCGTCCCCTTTGATCTTCTTCACCAGGAAGGAGCGCGGCATGGTGCGGCCGGCGGGGAACCCAGGGCGGGCGCGGCGCGCGGGCTTTCAGCACTGGACAGCTCCCAGCGGGCGGCGGCGGCGAGGAGCCGGGCCCGGGCGCGGCGCGCGGCGGGCGGCGGGCGGCTCCGGCTCGGCCTCGGGCTCCGGCTCCTGCGCTCCGGGCTCCGGGCTCCCCGGCTCGGCGGCTTGGCAGCGGCGGCTGCGCGCAGACGGGCAGTCGCGGACGCTGTGCTCAGCACTCGGGCTGCCGGCTTTATATGGGACGCAGGCTGGAGGAGATCAGGTGGTCCCCGAGCAATGGAACTGTTCAGCGCTCTAATCCATCAAACGTCCCCCAGGACAATCGCTCCGCACACGCGTCCCCCGAACCGGCGCAGGAGGTGGGGGCAGACCCGGCGCAGCCAGCGAGCGAGCGAGAGAGCGGGGCGGGCAGGAGGGGGAGAAAGTGAGGGCGAGAATGGCTCAGAGATACAGAGAGACGGAGAAAAGAGGAGGAGGGGAGGAGAGAGAGAGAGAGAGAGAGAGAGAGAGAGAGAGAGAGAGAGAGAGAGAGAGAGAGAGAGAGAGAGAGAGAGGAGCAGAGAGCCCGAGATCAGCACAAAAAAGACACGAGAGAAGCAAAGAAAGAACACAGAGACGGAGAGAAGAAGTAACCTCGTACACTCACACACCCCACGGGAGGCAACCACACGCGCGCGCACACACACACACACACTCACACAGACCCCCAGGGGTGCAAAGAAAGGCAAAGAAAAGTGCGAGATGGAAAGAGAAGCAGTGGAGAGGGCGGGTGAGCGGTGGGAGCAGGCGGGGTCCAGGCACGCGGGGACACAGGGAAGGGCGTGTAGCACAAGGAACAAGTGCGAGACCCACAGCAGAGACCCCCAGCCTGGGTCCTGCCCCTGTCCCCAGTTCCAAAGGGGCCGTCTGGGCACTCTCCCCCCCCACTCCCCACCCCTCTCTGTTTGGCTTCCCACCCAGGAAGCCCCCTATTGGGTTTGGGGTTCAACTTTCTTCTCCCAGAGCTGAAGAGGAGGGGAGCAAGTCCCCAGTCCTGCTCGGGTAGCTTAGCTCAGGCCGGCACTGCGAGAGGAAGTGAAAATGGTCCAGTAATTAATTTCCCCTGCTGCCGGGGTGGTGGTTTTGACACATCCGAGGCTGTGTCTTTCCCTGAAGCGGGGCTCAGACAATAGAGACACGTGGACTGAGAAGGGAGAAGGGGGAGGGAGGGGAGCGGGGGCTCCCGCCGGAACTCCGCAGGTCAGCCGCTTTGTCTCCGCACGTCCCACCCCCGCTCCCACCCAAACCTCCCCCGCAGGAGGACTCAGCCTCCTGCCCACAGGCTGCTTGGCTAAGTGCCACGGTGGTGGGCTGGCCTCAGCCAGAGTGGGGTGGCCCTCACGAGTGTCCCGGAACCAGACTCCCGGAATGCTGGCATCCCATTGGTCCCCCAGCGGGTGTCTGCTTCTGGGCTGTGGGGGATTGCCAGGGTGGGCTTTTGGGATGGGGTCACCCAATAGTGCTTAGGCGGCTGGGACCCAGGAAGGGAGAAGAGGGGCCCACGGTCTTGCCGTGACTCAGCAGAAATTTCCAGAGATCCCGCTTGGCCTTTGGGGTATCCCTAAATCAAGGGTTTACCCAGACCTGGGGTATCCCTAAATCAAGGGTTTCCCCAGCCCTGGCAGCAGGGCTTGAGATCTCAGAATAAAATCTAGACTGTGAATTTGCCCAGGCTGGCCATGAGCTGGAAGGGCTGTCCTTCCTGTCCACTTGTGTAATTTTACGTTTGTGTCTGACCTTACGTTTGTGTGCCCTGACTGGCACTTTGCTTTTTCAGCATGTCACTAAGATCTGAGGTGACAGCCCCCCACACACACACACACACACACAACACACACTTGCCAGCCCACTCGTTGCTACTCTAACCACATAAGCCTCTTCCTAGTCCTCAGAACTCCGTCTCCCTGGGGACATGTGTCTGGCTTCCTGCACTGTGGCCAGACCAGCTGGTGCGTTGGCCCCTGAGCCTCACCAGGCTTCTATGTTATCCTGTAATGTGCAGTAGGACACACAGGGGAATCTGGCCACGTTCTTCAGCTGCCCCAGGCCTCAGTTTCTCGTGAATGAAATGGGCACGATCTAAGTGCAGGGCCTAGGGACAACCTCCTAGAGTCACTGAATGGGAAGGGCTTGGTGCGGTGCCCAGTGGCTGGTCGGGGCTCACCATGTGGGTTTCGGTTGTGCAGAAGCGCCCAGATCCCACTGAACACACATACAAGGCTCCAAGTCAGCGGTGCTCGCACCATCTGCTTTCCCAGAGCTGACGCTCCAGGGACAGCAATGCACAGAGACCCGGGAGCCCTCAATGGTGACAGTATGCTTTCAGCTGGCTGCATGGGAGGGACAGGAAACAGGAATGGCTGTGTTCCTAGACGACGGGGTGGTCAGCCGGGTCTCCTGGGAGAGGTGACCTCTGGGTGGAGACATCCCTTGAATGAGCCCGGGGAGGTGCAGTGAACTCCCCAGGGGCAAAGCCTCAGGCTGGAGCCGGGTGGAGAAGAGCAAGGAGGGGAAGAAGACCCTTCAGACCAGAACCTGGCTGGGGCAGGGGCGTGAGATGGGGAAATGAATGACCGTGGGGGTGGTTCTGCCGTTGAGGGGGTCTGTTTATTGGTTTGGGGGTTGCTTGCTTTGCTGTTCATGTAGATAAAGAGTGAATGGGCATAATGTTCACTACAATAATAGTCATTTTAAATTTGGGCTGCGTCCTGGGTACCCAGTGCGGGGGGGTGACCTAGACAGCCCCCATGAACTTGCTGCTTGCCTGATGGCGGTAACGCCATCCAGAGCATCATGGACACCGAGGTCACACATCACAGTGACGTGGGGACAGAACTGGGACCGTACTGGTCCATTTTGGTTCTTCTCACCAGGCAGGATGGAGAGTACTGACCCCTGCATGGACAGGCAGAGCCCCTCAGAAGGGAGCCAGGAGCCTGCTGGGTCGGGAGGGAAAGAATCGGGCCTGTGAGGATGGGCTAAATGTGCTGTAGTTGTGTCGGCATCTCAACAGCGAAGAAAGCTTCGGTACACACGCGATGAACTTCAAAAGCACCCATGAGGGTGGCCGAGGTCTTCTGCATGAAAGAAACGTGCGGGTTCATTGCGAGCACCCTGAGAATGGGCTTCAGTCTCCCTCCCCAGCACCATCTTCCTGGTTTCAAACATTGACTCTCGGAACTCACATCTCCGAGACCTGTCCTGTAAGAGAACTTGGTTCAGAGGGATGTTGGCTGCAGCCTAAGAGATGGGAATCAGTCTGGGGAGACAGGGAGGGGGCTGCGAAGCAGCTATTGGCCTGGTGGCATATTTTGCAGCCATCAAATAATTAGATAAAGGAAAGTGCAGAGAATTCTGGTGTGACCGGGCAGAATCCAGAAATCACTCACAGCGTGTACGCAACCAGGAACAGAAATAAACATGCACAGAAAACAGTGCCGGAAGGTGGTAGGGTGATGTGTCTCCGTACTTGTTTTGTGCCTGCCTGCCTGCCTGCCTGCCTGCCTTCCTTCCTTCCTTCCTTCCTTCCTTCCTTCCTTCCTTCCTTCCTTCCTTCCTTCCTTCCTTCCTTCCTTCCTTCCTTCCTTCCTTCCTTCCTTCCTTCCTTCCTTCCTTCCTTCCTTCCTTCCTTCCTTCCTTCCTTCCTTCCTTCCTTCCTTCCTTCCCTCCTTCCTTCCCTCCCTCCTTCCTTCCTTCCTTCCTTCCTTCCTTCCTTCCTTCCTTCCTTCCTTCCTTCCTTCCTTCCTTCCTTCCTTCCTTCCTTCCTTCCTTCCTTCCTTCCCTTCCTTCCTTCCCTTCCTTCCTTCCTTCCTTCCTTCCTTCCTTCCCTCCTTCCTTCCTTCCTTCCTTCCTTCCTTCCTTCCTTCCTTCCTTCCTTCCTTCCCTTCCTTCCTTCCCTTCCTTCCTTCCTTCCCTTCCTTCCCTCCTTCCTTCCCTCCCTCCTTCCTTCCTTCCTTCCTTCCTTCCTTCCTTTCCTTCCTTCCTTTCCTTCCTTCCTTCCTTCCCTCCTTCCTTCCCTCCTTCCTTCTCTCCCTCCTTCCTTCCTTCCTTCCTTCCTTCCTTCCTTCCTTCCTTCCTTTCCTTCCTTCCTTCCTTCCTTCCCTCCTTCCTTCCTTCCCTCCCTCCTTCCTTCCTTCCTTCCTTCCCTCCTTCCTTCCTTCCCTCCCTCCTTCCTTCCTTCCCTCCCTCCCTCCCTCCCTCCCTCCCCTCCTTCCTTCCTTCCTTCCTTCCTTCCTTCCTTCCTTCCTTCCTTCCTTCCTTCCTTCCTTCCCTTCCCTTCCCTCTCTATGGCTCCCCTCCCCTCCCTCCCTCTCCTCTCCTCTCCTCCTTTCCTCTCCTTTCCTCTCCTCTCCTCTCTCCCCTCCCTCCCCCTCTCCTCCCCTTCTCTCCTCTCCTCTCCTCTCTTCTCTCTCTGTTAATGTTGTCTGCCCCATTAATTTTCCAATAGATTTATTCCATTCATTATTTATGAAATAAATATTCCATAAATTATTTTCATTTAACATTTATCTTGAGCTCTTGCTAACTACTCTCTACTTCTAAAAAGAAGACACAATAAAGTTTTGTGAACTATGTCAGGATACTTGTTCTTTTTTTTTTTTTTGCTTATTTGTTTTGTTTTGTTTAGGGGCCACACCTGGCAATGTTCAAAGGTTACTCCTGGCACTGCACTCAGAAATTACTCCTGGTGGTGCTCAAGGGACCATCTAGGATGCTGGGAACCGCACCTGGGTTAGCTGTGTGCAAGGCAAATGCCCTACCTGCTGTATTATCGCTCCAGCCCAGGATATCCATTCTTCTGAGCACCTTGCTGGTGGCAAAGTTCCCATCAATGATAACTTGTATCAGCACCATTATCGAGGCTCTGACACTGTCTGAATGCTTGTCTTTCACACACAGAAGCAGGCCTTAGCCAGGAGCTTTAGATGAAAACGATTTGAAGTCGGTCTTTTTTCATATCGAGTTAGTGCTCTGCTACTACCCAGATGAGTGCTTTTCTGTGCTCCTGTCGGCATCTGTTCAATGGGGTTATTGATGATTGAATGATAATGAACCTCTGAAGTGCGTAGAGGAGGGCTTGGCACACAGTACTTAACTTGATACATGTTGACTATTTTTTTTTTTTTGCCACACCCAAGGATGTTCAGGGGCTCCTCCTGGTTCTGTGCTCAGGAGTGACCCCTGGTGGTGCTTGGGGGGGAACCATCTATGGTGTCAGTAATTGGGCTGGGATTGGCTGCATGCGGGGCTAGCGCCTTAAACGGGGTGCTATCTCCCTGGTCCCAGATGTTGACTGTTGTTATTTACCAACCTTCTCTCATAGAAGCTTCAGCGTGATGGCAGGGGAGAAGTCTCTGCCGCTGGCCCTTTGCTGATGGGCTGAGTAGCAGTATTGGGGTCCCAAGTCTCCGTGCACACCTATGAGGCTTATTGCCCACCCGCCCTCGCTGCTGTGGGCTGTGGGCTCAGGCCTCCCTCATTTCCTCTGCTATTCTCCACAGTTCGTCCCTGTCCTCCCCATCTGGCTCATTTCCCGTGTCTGAGTTTGACCTGCGGGGCCCCACCCTGAGCCTTGCTCTGACACCTAGAGAGGGCAGGGTTTGGGTCTGACCTGCAGGTTTCTCCCCAGGGTCTGAGGAAGGAGCCAGGAGCCCCCTTCAGCACTGCCTCTGCTTCCTCTGTTCCAGCTTCTGGCCTCGGGTGTTCTTATCTGTCCAGTGGGTCTGCTGTGTCTCACAGAGCCTGCCAATGCTGGAAACCTGTAAGCAGTCCAGGGAGGAGAGGCTGGCCACAAATGCGGCGGTGCCCATTTATGCAGCCCAGGCACAAATTAGTGCTGGGGCCTGTCTGCTGAGGCCCTGTCTGCTGGGGCCCTGTCTGCTGGGGGCCTGTCTGCTGGGGGCCTGTCTGCTGGGGGGGCCTGTCTGCTGGGGCCCTGTCTGCTGGGCGCCTGTCTGCTGGGGGGCCTGTCTGCTGGGGGCCTGTCTGCTGGGGCCCTGTCTGCTGGGGCCCTGTCTGCTGGGGGCCTGTCTGCTGGGGCCTGTCCACTGGGGGGCCTGTCCACTGGGGGCCTGTCTGCTGGGGGCCTGTCTGCTGGGGGCCTGTCTGCTGGGGGCCTGTCTGCTGGGGCCTGTCTGCTGGGGGCCTGTCTGCTGGGAGCCTGTCTGCTGGGGTCCTGTCCGCTGGGGGCCTCTGCTGGGGTCCTGTCCGCTGGGGGCCTGTCTGCTGGGGGCCTGTCCACTGGGGGCCTGTCTGCTGGGGCCTGTCTGCTGGGGGGCCTGTCTGCTGGGGGCCTGTCTGCTGGGGCCCTGTCTGCTGGGGCCCCTGTCTGCTGGGGCCTGTCCGCTGGGGGCCTGTCCACTGGGGGGCCTGTCCACTGGGGGCCTGTCCGCTGGGGGCCTGTCTGCTGGGGCCCTGTCTGCTGGGGGCCTGTCTGCTGGGGGCCTGTCTGCTGGGGCCCTGTCTGCTGGGGGCCTGTCTGCTGGGGGCCTGTCTGCTGGGGGCCTGTCTGCTGGGGCCCTGTCTGCTGGGGCCCCTGTCTGCTGGGGGCCTGTCCGCTGGGGGCCTGTCCACTGGGGGCCTGTCCACTGGGGGCCTGTCCGCTGGGGGCCTGTCTGCTGGGGCCCTGTCTGCTGGGGGCCTGTCTGCTGGGGGCCTGTCTGCTGGGGCCCTGTCTGCTGGGGGCCTGTCTGCTGGGGGCCTGTCTGCTGGGGCCCTGTCTGCTGGGGGCCTGTCTGCTGGGGGCCTGTCCACTGGGGGCCTGTCCACTGGGGGCCTGTCTGCTGGGGCCCTGTCTGCTGGGGGCCTGTCCACTGGGGGCCTGTCTGCTGGGGGTCTGTCTGCTGGGGGCCTGTCCACTGGGGGCCTGTCTGCTGGGGGCCTGTCCGCTGGGGGCCTGTCCACTGGGGGCCTGTCTGCTGGGGCGCTGGGCGCGTGGGGCTCCTGTCTGCTCTCGTGCCTTCCCCTGCATCTCTCTCCCTCTTCTCTGCTGCTTCTCTCCCGGCGTTCTTTTAGCCAGGCCTCCTCCTCTGAGCTACAGGAAGGAGGTAGAAAGGCCGCATGGCTGTGTGCTGGGAGTGACTCACGGCGCCCACTTGTTCAAGGGCACGTGGGGTGGCCTTCGGAATCTGATTCGGGCTGTGATGGCTTCCGTCACTTGGATCCTTTGGGAAACCGTCCTGCAAGGGGAGGCCGAGGTGTAATCGCTCTTCTGCACTCTCCTGAGCTCGTCTGAGCTCTCCAGGGCTCAGGCCTGTGCAGAAAACCAGCAGCCCAGGGAGCTGGGGAAGTGAGTCTCTGGCGACAGGACAGCATGGAAGAAGACAGAGTAGGTCACCTCCTAAGCACAGGACACCAGGGTAGCCCAATGGGGGACTCCAGGCAAAGAGCCCCTGGGTATGTGTGTTGGCCGGGGCCTGCGGTGCAGTGAGGTGAGGCTTTAACACGGGGCACAGGCTGAGAAGGTGCCCGGGCCTTGGGGCCCGCAGCCCACAGCAGAACCTGGAGGCGGCGACTCCTCTGCGGCTGCGTGTTTTCCCTTCTCCGGTTAATGAACACTCACAGCTCTGGGCCGCACGCCAGGGCCTGATGGACGTACTTTCCAGACATTTCCTCTGTTGGTTCGCTCCCTCTCCTGTCCGGCACACTGGCACGTCAGTCCCATCGTACAGACAAGGATCCCCAAGCCCAGAGGGGCCAAAGAGCTGGTTGGAGACGCCCCAGGCTGTAGATGGGGGTGAAAGTTGTTTCCTGCCTGGACCACAGCTGGTGGGATAGGGGGTGTTGGGATCTGCCCCCAGCCCACGCCGCACCTGAAATGGCCCACGTCTTCTTCCTTCTTCCTCAACTTAGGACCTCTGAGCCCAGGTGAACTTTAGGAAGGGGCCAACTGGTATTTGGAGCAGGGTCCCAGACCGTCCTTAAGGTCTGCTCTGCTCTGTTCCATGCAATGATTGCACTCATCTGTGGATATTAAAAAATATAGCATAAGACTAATATCCAATGACAGAAGAAACAGGGCCAGGAGGACTAATCTACTGTTGTACTGTTGGAAGAATGCCACAGTGTGTCACTTAGGACAGAGAAGAGATCACTATGGCAATAATAGTTGGGAATGATCACTCTGGACCAGAACTGAGTGCTGAAAGGAGGCAAAGGGAGATACATGCCAACCTCTCAGTACCATGATGCCAGAGAGAGAGAGAGAGAGAGAGAGAGAGAGAGAGAGAGAGAGAGAGAGAGAGAGAGAGAGAGAGAGAGAGAGAAAAAAAAGTGCCTGCTGTAGAGGCAGATAGGGTGGGGGTAGTGGGAGGGAAACTGGGGACATTAGTAGTGGGAAATGTACACTGGTGTCAGGTCGAGGTGTTGGAATATCGCCAACAACTTGGTAACTGAGTATCTCATGGTGATTCAATGAAAAAAAAAAAATTTTAGCGCCGGAGGCGGGTAGGGCGTTTGCCTTGCATGCGGCCAGCTCAGGTTCAATGCTGGCATTCCATATGGTCCACCACGCGGTGCGAGGAGTAACCCGTGAGCATCGCTGGGTGTGACCCAAAAAGCAAAAAAAAATATGCATTTTAAAAAAAGATTTGCTCTGTTTTTTCAATGCCTGCAGCCTCCAGGCCTTTGCACATGCTGTTCCCCTGGCCCACCGCTCTTCCTCCCTCTCTGCCTGGCTGACTCCTCATCCCTGATCACAGCCTCAGCCCAGGACCTAGCCCAGGACACTAAGGCACAGGGCAGGGGTGACCGGGCACTCACCGCGTGCCAGCAGCCCACTCCTTATGTGGCGGCGTCTCTAGCTGTTGTGGTCAGCTGCGAGATGGAGCCCGCTGCCACCCCCTCTTTTACTGACCAGGAAACTGAGGCTCAGAGAGATGTAGTGACTTGCCCAGGAGACGCCACACGGTGTTGAAATTCAAACTGGGCTCTCCAAAGGCCAAGCCCTGCTGCTCTGAAACTGCCAAGACCCTCTCTGAGAGCGAAGGTGCCAATGCCGGGGGAGGGGAGACCCCTTCCCGGGCTCTCTGCCTTTCCCTCTCCCCCAGTGCTGAAAACTTCTCAAGGGATGTGGGGATCTTTCCCTTTCGCTGTCACGCCCCAACCTCCTAGACTGCTGGCCGAGGAATATGGGCTCCGCGAATACAGTGGAAACGGGTGAATGACTGAATGACTGAAGGAATGAATGAGGGTCTGCCTTGTGATCACCTTCATTTTGCTGTTGGCCCGAGCTCGGGTTGGTTTTTTTTTTCTTTTTTAGGTCACACCGGCAATGCTCAGGGGTTTCTCCTGGCTCTGCACTCAGGAATTACTCCTGGCGGTGCTCGGGGACCTTATGGGATGCCGGGGATCGAACCTGGGCGGCACAGGCCGGCCACGTGCAAGGCAAACCCTACCCGTCGGGTTGGTTTGTTAACCCTCCAGTTTTCCCTCTGTTTTGGGTGTGGGGGCCAGGATAGACCTGGGCACGTCCCCTGCAGGGTCTCTTTCCTTCAAGCAGGTGTTTCTCACACCTCTGCCCCTGCCACCTGAGCAGCTGCCAGACCCTCTAGAAAGAACTGGCAGATGGGGCCGGAGCAATAGCCCAGCAGGTAGGGGCGTTTTTGCCTTGCACCTGGCCGGCTCATGCCAGTCCGGGTTCGATCCCCAGCATCCCATATGGTCTCCCGAGCACCGCCAGGAGTAATTCCTGAGTGCAGAGCCAGGAGAAACCCCTGAGTGTCACTGGGTGTGACCCAAAAAAGCAAACAAAAAAAAAAAATAAAAAAGGAAGGACTGGCAGAGAGTGTGTCACAGGTTCCGGGCTGGTCCTGGGGACTTGGGTTGGGCCCCTGGTGTGGGTCAGGGGTAGAGTAAGGGAGAAGGCCCCTATGTAAGAGACCGAAGGAGACAATTCAGAGTTTGGGGCCTAGGTCACTTCTAATCCTAGATCCACCTCTTCGGGCTGTGTTACTTTGAGCAAGCCACTTTCCCTCTCTGTGCTTCTGTTTCTGCCTTTGCTTTGGAGCCATACCCGGCAGTGCTCAGGGATTACTCCTAGTGCTGAGCTCAGGGATCATTCTGGCAGGTTTTTGGGGAGTATATGAGGTGCCAGGGGATCGGATCCAGGTTGGCGCATGCAAGGCAAGCATGCTACCTGGCTTTGCTTTTGCTCTGGACAGCTTAAGGGCGCTGCCTGAGGGTGAGGGCGGGGTCCTCTTGTGGTGTCTCTGCTGCCTGCCTCGCCCCTCCAGCAGAGCCCAGACTATCCCTGGCACATGCTGAGGTGGCTGTGAGAGCTGCAGAGCTGGCATTCTGGGCTCGCAGGACTCCTGGCACAGAGCAATCAGCCCTTCTCAGCACCCTCAGCTCTGCCTCCTGCTCCTGCTGCTGCTCCAGTGCCAGTTGGGACCCATCAGCTCCGGGAGGAAGCTGGGAGGTGCCAGGTGTGAGGAGGCAGGATTGGCAACAGAGCCCTGGACCTGACCCTGCTCTGGGTGTCCACGTGCTCCTTCCCAGCCTCAGGCTGCACCAGGCAACAGGGGCGGGGGGTCAGAGGGCTGAAAAAAACATGCTTGGTCGGGTGCCGGAGCCGATGGTCCAGCGGGTAGGGCGTTTGTCTTGCACACGGCCGGCCTGGGTTCGATCCCGGCATCCCATATGGTCCCCCCGAGCACCGCCAGTAGTAATTCCTGAGGGCAGAGCCAGGAGTAACCCCTGAGCATTGCCGGGTGTGACCCAAAAGGGAAAAAAGAACAGCATGGTCTGCGTTTAAATCCAGTCTCTGCTGCATCAGGAAAGGCAGGTCACTTTGCTTTCCTTGCACCTCCTTCCCTTCCCTCCCTCCCCTCCCTCCTCTCCCTTCCTTTCCTCCCTTCCCTCTCCCTGTCCTTCCCTTCCTTTCCCTCCTTTGTTTCTGCCCTCCCTTCCCTCTCCCCTCCCTCTTTTCAGGGGGTACATTCCTGGTTGTGCTCATTCCTGCATCAGTGCTCAGGAATCTCTGGGTACTGGAGCTCAAATCTGGGGCTCTGGCATGCTTTGCACGTGCCTCAGCCTGTTGAACTCTGTCTCCAGCCCGTGACCGTTGGGATCTGCAGCTTTTAGGAGGCCCTGTTGCTCCTCCATCACAGAGTAGGTGAGTGGGACACAAGCGGATGTTCAGATGGGTCATGCATGGCTTCAATGTCCAAGAACAGCCGCCCTGGTGGACTCCCAGATCCGTGCTCTCCCAGCTGATCTGTCTCAGCCTCCAGGAGCCCAGCCTCTCTGATGCCCGGGGCCTCTTGCAGGCAGAAGCAGCAGTGGAATGCCCAGCCTGGTGCCTATGAGAGCCCACAGAAAGACTCTCTTGGCTGTGATACCTCCTGCTCTTATGAAAACTGTGCAGCCAGGCCGAGGCTTCATGGGTAGGATGATGGTACTCATTCAGTAAAGGAGGGAGCTGGGCACAGGATGTTGGGAAGTGTGCAGAGACTGACAGCACCTCTCTGTGCGCAGCGCTCCTGCGGTTCATGCCTGCCATGCGGGCAGGTAACAGACAAGCTGGTAGTGATGTGGCTTCGCGCCCTACAGAGCACTAGCAAGACGCAGGACCCGGGCACAGAGAGGCTGGTTGGGACTATTGAGGTGGGGTGGCCAAGGAAGACCGGACCTCCAACGACATGGCTTCCGGGCAGAGTCCAGAATGCGGCAGGCTGTGGCTGGAGCTCTGCGATCTCAGGACTTTGGTTACTGTAGAGTGTGGCTCCTGCAGGGACTGCTGTATCACTGTCTTCCCGTTCATCATCGATTTGCTTGAGCGGGCGCCAGTAACATCTCCATATGTCCTGTCTCATGCAAGTAGAGCCCCAAGGGCACCTGCTTGCTCCAGGAACATAAAGAGCCTCAAACCATTCCATCAGGTCATGGAAATGAGGTCTATAATTGTTACTGGTATTTGGCATATCAAATACGACACGGGTAGCTTGCCAGGCTCTGCCGTGCGGGTGGGATACTCTTGTAGTCATCTCTAAATCTAGCATTTATCGATGAAGGCGCGGGCCGCTTGCGCCACGTGAGCTGGACTGTGATAGTCTGGTCTGCTGGGTAGAGTTCTGACGAGGGGGAAGTCTGGATGTGGAAAATGGAGGCCCTCATGGAGTGGGGGGGTCGTCTGGCTTGTGAGGCTCTGCTGGGGTGGTGGGCCAGGGCTAGAACCCGCCATCCCTCCCAGGTGCCTCATGAGCGACTGGGCACAGGGAAAGCCAGTAGCAGCTCTGCCCCATGTCTGTGAGTCTCTGGATCAGCATACCTGGGCCGGATTTAAAAAAGACTGCTGCAGGATGGATCTTGATGAGCCGTGCTGTGACAGGCTGGTCTGCTGGGTGGAGTTCTGACGAGGGGGAAGTCCAGATGAGGAAAATGGAGGCCCTCATGGAGTGGGGGGCTGGGCGGGGTTGTCTGGCTTGTTGTGAGGCTCTGCTGGGGTGGCGGGCCAGGGCTAGAAATCGCAGTCCCTCCCGGGGCACCTCATGAGCGGCTGGGCACAGGGAGAGCCAGTAGCAGCTCTGTCCCATGTCTGTGAGTCTCTTGCAGGGACTGCAAAGTGGCTAATAGTTCCCTGGCCCCAGCCTCTGTGGAGACGCTAAGGAATAGAGCGTGTGACTCAGATTCTCTGAGCCTTGCTCTTCCCTCCTGTAAGATGGGCATGAAGAAGCCCAGCACTTTTCTGGAGAGCAGAGTGGACAGAGACACGGGCTCATGGCAAGCACCAGAGCGCAGAGTGGACAGAGAGATGGGCTCATGGCAAGCACTCAGAGAGCAGAGTGGACAGAGAGATGGGCTCATGGCAAGCACTCAGAGAGCAGAGTGAACAGAGACACAGGCCCATGGCAAGCACCAGAGAGCAGAGTGAACAGAGACTCGGGCCCATGGCAAGCACCAGAGAGCAGAGTGGACAGAGACATGGGCTCATGGCAAGCACCCAGAGAGCAGAGTGGACAGAGACATGGGCTCATGGCAAGCACCCAGAGAGCAGAGTGGACAGAGACATGGGCCCATGGCAAGCACCCAGAGAGCAGAGTGGACAGAGACACGGGCTCATGGCAAGCATCCAGAGAGCAGAGTGGACCGAGAGATGGGCTCATGGCAAGTGCCAAGGAGGAGCACCTGATCCTGGGTGCTCGGAGCTACCAGCCCCTCCAGCCGCGCTGTCTCTGTCTCCTCCAAGGGAAGACTCCACGCTCGCCCTCCCTGCTTCCTCTGCAGCCAGCGGTGGTCAAGTGCCACACACACAGCCTCTTATCGTCTGGTTACACAGTATCAGTCTTTACCTTGAGTGTCCAAAGGCAGCAGGGGCAAAGGTCCAGGTGCCAGACCCATTCTAACAGCGTCGGTGTGAATCATCTCCAAGTCAGATCTTTGGCACAATTGGGGCTTTAATCTGCTCTGTATGAAGCCTCCAGTCCTCGTTTCAGACCTTCCTGGAGATTGTTCATGCAGGTTAGTGGCCCTATATCCTGATTGGCAGAACAAACTGCTGTCCTGATCTGAAACTCCAGATATAAGATTCTTTCAAATTGGCCGGAACCTCCTAACCTCCATTCTTTGGCTGCTCAGATCCTTTGGCAGGGCTCTGCTGATCTTTCTCTTGTTCTCATGCCCAGGGTGAGAGGGCTCTGGGGCTGTGCACACTTGTGGCTGGGAGGGTAGTGTGGCTCAGAGTCCTGCCCTCACAATGTGGACAGATACATGCCAGCAGAGATGGCTTTTACCCAGTGGCCCAGTCTGTGGTCTCCTGAGCCTTGCACTTGTTCCTGTTCTTTTGTAAGGAAGAGCCCCCAGTGGAGACTGAACTCTCAGGAATGCATGAAAAGAACTCAGCAGAGAGGGACAATCCCCTTCCTCACTATAGACATTAGATCTCTGCGATGTTTTCTATGC
>JAJIBD010002499.1:0-15626 GCA_021461705.1 Cryptotis parvus | reverse complement strand
TGAGAGTATAGCACCTGCGGCAGAGCCTGGCAAGCTGTCCGATGCTTGTTCACTATACCAAAACCAGTAACAAAAATGTTTATTTTCCTGACCCCGAAAAGAGCCCTTAATATGGCAGCAGTAAGAAAGGCGAAGCAGTGCCTGATAAAATTTCACGGCCATCCTAGGCTGCCAAAACGAAGAAGGACTATCTGTACTTTCAATGCACGTATGCTGGCATCAGAAGCATATATTGAGGATCTGATGGTGCAAGCGCAAAAGATCAAGTATGACATCATTGGTCTGACTGAGACGAGGAGGCGTCAGTTGCATCATGCTGTATTTGACACTGGAGAAGAATTGTTCCTTGGAACATGCGGCGAAAAGAGGCGTCAGTGGCATTGGTGTCCTTGTCAACATGAACATGGCCTTCAACATTGATTCATTTGAATGCCTAACAAACCAGATAGGACGATTACCCTTAAAGAGATGTGGCCCACTGCCAGCAATTTCTATCTTCATTGTCTACACACCAACATCCACATACAAAAGAGATGAAATTGAGAAATTCTACATGAAACTGGAGGAGTTCTATAAAAGATCACACCTTCTACAAGATCATAGTCGGTGATTTTAATGCCAAGATAGGACCGAGAAGATCGGCTGAAGAACTCCACATCGGGACCCATGGCCTAGAATGGAACGAACAGGGTGAGAGACTATCTGAGTTCATCATGTCCACCAAGACCATTCATGGGAACTCCACAGTTCCAGAAGGCTGAAGCGAAATGTTGGACATGGGAATATCCTGGTGGACAGTTCCACAATAAAATTGACCACATCATCTTCAATCGACGGTTTTGTCTGACCGATGTTGCTGTCGTCCCCAAATTCCAAACAGGATCAGACCACCATCTCCTTCGTGCAAAATTCTACTTCCCATAACGGGGAGAAAAGGCTGCAAAGTTTAAGAAGAGAATTCCCAGAACGACCACCAACTGCGATTTCTTTGGCACCATTGCAGCAACATGGGAAGATACCACCATTGACGACATCGATGAAGAATACAACCGACTGGTTCAGCACCTCCATGATTGTGCAAAGAATGCCGAGAGAGAGAAAGCCACAAAAGGATGCCTGTCTTCAGAAACTCTCAAGCTCATTCACCAACGTGGCAAGGCACGAGCCTCAGGAGACCAAATGCTAACGTCCAAGCTTGCTAAACGGGCAGAGAAGTGATAAAAGAAGACCTCAAAGACAGAAGAGCAGAAATACTGGAAGATGCAGCAGAAGCCAGGAAAAGCATTCGCACCGCCCGCCTGTCCTTCACCAACTATAAGACCAAAATGACTGCCCTCCGACGCTCTGATGGATCTATCACATCTTCCAGAAAGGCAATGGAGAAGATTATCCAGGACTTCTACTCAAATCTCTTTGATAGCCACATCCACCTGCCCACATACCAAATTCCACAGGATGGATATGTTATTCCCAATGTTCTCCCTTCTGAAATCCGACATGCCATCTCGGTCGGTAAAGAAGGGAACAGCACCAGGCCCAGACAAAGTCATACCCGAACACCTGAAGAATCTGCCGTCGGTACTCATCAATACACTAGCTCGGTTCTTCACATGCTACCTGTCCGAATGCAAGGTGCCCTCCCAATGGAAAACCAGCAGGACAGTTCTACTGTTCAAGAAGGGAGACATTCACGACATTGGCAACTATTGCCCTATCTGCCTGTTGTCCGTCATCTACAAGCTGTTTACACGAGTCATCCTGAAAAGGATAGGAAGAACGCTAGATGAAGGACAACCATGTGAGCAAGCTGGCTTCCAGAAAGGATTCAGCACAATCGACCATATCCACACAGTAACCAAGCTCATAGAGGTTTGTAGGGAGTACAAGATGCCGCTCTGTCTCACATTCATTGATTTACAGAAAGCCTTTGATTCTGTGGAGACTGAAGCAGTCACCGAAGTCCTAGCCAAACAGGGTGTTCAAACCCAATGCATCAAGATCCTTCGTGAGCTGTATTATGGGTTCACCACCAGGATCTTACCATTCTACAAAGAAGTGATCATCGTTGTCAAAAGAGGGGTTCGACAGGGTGATACCATTTCACCAAAACTCTTCAGTGCCACCCTCACCGAACATCATGCGACAATTAGAATGGGAAGGAATGGGAGTGAAGATAGATGGTCGGCAACTACACCACCTCCGCTTTGCTGATGACATCGTTCTAATAACACCAAACATTAGCCAAGGGGCACAAATGCTGGCTGACTTTGACCGAGAATGTGGAAAGATAGGTCTACAGCTGAATCTGAAGAAAACTATGTTCATGAAAAATGAACTAGTTCCTGAGGCCCCATTCACTCTCAATGGAACAAACATCTCTGAATGCAGCAGTTATGTATACCTAGGTCGAGAAGTCAACATGATGAACGACCTAAAACCTGAGCTGCACAGGAGGAAGAGAGCGGCATGGAATGCCTTCCAAGGCATCGAAGAAATAGCTAAAAGGACAAAGAACCTCTGGCTCCGGGCACATCTCTTCAACTCCACCGTTCTCCCTGCATTAACATACGCCTCAGAGAGACCTGGGCCCTACAAAAGCAGGATGAGAATGGTATTTGGGTCTCCCAAAGAGGAATCAAAAGAGCTTGCTTGGAATATCACGCCTCACTCAAGTGAGAGAAGGAATCCGGAGTTCTGACCTCCATCGCTATTTCAGAATCAGGGACGCTGTCTCATTTGCCAAGGCATCGAAAATCAGATGGGCTGGACATGTAATGCGATTTGGACACAACAGCTGGACTAGAGCTGTTACCAACTGGATCCCACAGGATGTCAAAAGATCACATGGCCGCCCACCTACAAGATGGTCAGACTTCCTTGTCAAGACCCTGAAGGAATGGTTTGAGGCTCTTCATATTCCTGAATCAACCAGATGCCATTGGGCTACATTGGCACACAATAGGATCCAATGGAAATGTTACTGGCGCCCACTCGAGCAAATCGATAAATAATGGGAATCAAGTGATCACGTGATCAAGTGAGATGAAAACACTTTTGAGATGTTTCACAATGATGTGAATATAACTTAAAATTCACATGAAGTCCATAGTCTGGAGGGGAAGGAAAAGAGAAAGAGAGAGAAATGGAAAGAAATCAAGAACCTGCCATGGAGCAGGGCTGGGGGAGGGGGAGGGAACCGGGGACGTTGGTGGTGGGAGATGGGCACTGGTGGCGGGATGGGTGCTGCAAACAATTCAGTATGATTTGTTGGCAAAGTGCTACACCGTTTCAATGAAACAATGTAGGTTTTAACTGAACTAAAATAAATACATGTTTAATCACTAAAAAAAAATAAAGAAGCTTTGGTACATCTAAAAAAAAATAAATTTCGGAACTTGAAAAAAAAATTCACATGAAGTGATACACATAATTTTTTTAAATGAGCCAGAGTGATAAGACAGCAATTAAGGTGTTTGTTTGCCTTGTATATAGCTGTTTGGTTTTCAATCCCTGGAATCACATAAGATTCCCAAGCCAGCCAGGTGTTATCCCTGACTGTCAAGCCAAGAGTGAGTTCCACTAGGTATGAACCAAAAAGTAAAAATAAAATCAAAAAATGATCAAGATGGCCAATTTCATGTTATATGGATTTAACCATAATAATATTTTTGATATTATAATCTTGGATCATGCCCAACTGATTGAAAAACACAATAAAGACCAAATGCATGATGAGTGTCTACTGCCAATGAATTTGGCCTGATCAAGCATTAGTACTTTAGTCCTCTTGCATTAACACTTCCACACACATGGTCTGGTCTCTTTCAGATAAAAGTCAATTCAACATTCAATTGTTGTAAGATAGCTTCTCTCTTTCCACCTCATACTCTGTACCATTTTAGAAACTCCTACAATGGTCCTAGAGTCAATGAGAGTAAATGATTGTAAGCTACAAAGAAAACTAGCAGTCAAAAATGAGAAAACACTGAGGGTTAGAAAGGTTTTCACTTTGAGAAATACTAGATTATCAGATAACAGAAATGGTAGCTTCTGACCATCAAGGTACATCCCAGCAGTTTGAGGGTTCAAATTTCTCAGCTTTATACATGAATGCTGAAAAGTCCTATTTCTCTTAGCCCTGTTCCTTCCCCACCAGCATTGTTTACTCCTGCTTTTTACAACTTAGCATTTAATTGTTGCCACAACTGTAATCCTTAGTGTCAGGCAGACCAAGGTATGGCCTGATCCTGCACTGAATGACAGATAACTTCATACATACAAAGAAAGTAATCATACAAGACTCTTCCCAGAATGCTTAACTCCATTTACACTGCACACATTCTGATATCTAAAAGGAGTCAAGTCACTGTCCCCTAAATCTTTATCATTATTCTTGATATTACCATAGAAGTGAGTTGCTACAGCCACCTGCTCACCTCATCTAGCTACTTCCCATGTCCTCTCAGTTTAGCTATAGTAGCTTCACTCGGGATCTGGTTTTGAAAATATGCATCTCATCTTTAATAACTCAATGCCACTGTCCAAGTAGACAAAAGCAAAAATAAATGAGACGACATCAAGTTAAGAAATATCTGCTATGTAAAAATGATGAAAGATATTAATTTACCATACACCTGACAAGGTTCATCTCTAAGATATATGAAGCATTCGCGAAATCTTAACAGCAACCAACGGTAAAAAAAGTGGGAAGAAGAGAAGATACTTCCTATTAGAAGATGTACAGATGGCCAATAAATGAGTGAGAAAGTGCTTTTAACCCTTATCATAAAGAAAATGTAAATAACAACAAAGAGGTTTCACTACACCACCCAATATAAACTGGCACACATCATAGAGAGTAGTGGGGTAAAAGGAACCCTCACTGAGGTGGCAGGAATTGCCTGGTTCAGCCTCCATGGACACCATAAGAAGATGTCTTCAGAAATGAAGAATTAAAAGCCAGAGAGATAGTACAATGGGGAAGGTGCTGGCCTTACTCACAGTCAACCTGGTTGAATCCTAGCACCACATATGGTGCCCGAGCCACCAGGAATGATCCCTGATTGCAGAGAGATGAGGAGGAGAAGAAGGAGGAGCAGGAGGAGCAGGAGGCAGAAGAGGAGAGGCAGAAGAGGAGAGGGGGAAGAGAGGAGGAGGAAGAGGAGGAAGAAAGAGAGGAGGAGGAAGAGGAGAGGAGAAAGAGAAAGGGAGAAGAGGATGAAGAGAAGGAAAAGGAGAAAGGAAGAGGATGATGATGAGGAGGAGGAAGAGGAAGAGGAGGAGGAGAGAAGGAAGAAGAAGAGAAGGAAAACACAGACACACATGCATACACTACAAGGTTCCATTCAGTGGGAATTTAGCCTCCTCCAGGTCTAGTCCTGGAACCTGGTTGCCCTTTCACACTGTTGGCCAATAGAAAAGATGGAAGCAGGGGATAGGGAGATGAAAAGAGGAGAGGTACCAAGGAAATAAAAATGGCTTACATGAACATAAAATTTCAAAATCACCGTTCAAATTCCTGGTCTCCCTCAAGCACTACCACAGGAGGGGTTGATGATAACCAAATGCATGGCACAGATTTTGACTCCTTTTCTCTCTACAAAAAAAGACATTTCTGCATTTATTAATTTATCAGCACACTAATCTCAAATACCATTCTGACAGTTTGTTTTCTATAACTATTTCTGATATCACTTATATTATCAATCATGGTCCTGGCAGAAAATAAACGACATAAAAGTGTAATAATTTAAGGATGATAATAAAAGAATGATTTGAAAATCATGGGTTATGACAGAATAACACACATGCATATACCACAGAGATCCATATTAGAAGTGCTCCCTGGTGGTCTAGTGGTTAGGATTCAGCACTCTCCATATTAGGAGTGGCTAATAATAGAAGTATATATATTCTAAGTATATATATAAATATAATATGCATATATTATATATATAATTTTAATATGTATATAATATATACATATTAGAAGTATGTATGGACTGTCTCACTGTATCACTGTCTTCCCGTTCATCATCGATTTGCTCGAGCAGGCACCAGTAACATCTCCATATGACCTGTCTCATGCAAGTAGAGCCCAAGGGCACCTGCTTGCTCCAGGAACATAAAGAGCCTCAAACCATTCCATCAAGTCATGGGAATGAGGTCTATAATTGTTACTGGTATTTGGCATATCAAATACAACATGGGTAGCTTGCCAGGCTCTGCCGTGCGGGTAGCATACTCTTGTAGTCATCTCAAAATCCAGCATTTATTGCTGAACCTCATGGCCGCTTGCAGCCGCATGGGCCGGGCTGTGATAGGCTGGTCTGCTGGGTGGAGTTCTGGGCCGGATTAAAAAAGACTGCTACAGCGTGGATCTTGATGAGCCGGGCTGTGATAGGCTGGTCTGCTGGGTGGAGTTCTGACGAGGAGGAAGTTCAGATGTGGAAAATGGAGGCCCTCATGGAGTGGGATGTTGTCTGGCTTGTTGTGAGGCTCTACTGGGGTGGCGGGCCAGGGCTAGAACCTGCCATCCCCCCTGGGCACCTCATGAGCGGCTGGGCACTGGGAGAGCCAGTAGCAGCTCTGCCCCATGTCTGTGAGTCTCTATGTATGGACATATAATATAAATTATTATATCTGTGTAATATATGTATATAATATATGTGTATAATATGTTACATGTAGATACTATACATAAGTATATATACTATATATATATATAATTTCCACATTCAGTAGGAAGTTAACCCCTTTTAAATTTTATTCACATTTCATGTCATTTCTATACATGTTTACTTATCTAGGTTCCTATTTTGTTTTTGTAATTGAGGCAGGAAACAGAAAAATGCACAAAATATAAGACAAAATAAACTCAAAGGAGAGAAACAAATGAAAATTAGCAAGTAACTGTAGCAGGAAGTAAAAATGAGGTCATTAAAAACACTTTATGCCAAATTCATACAGAACAAAATATGGCCCTGAACTGCTAGCAAAGAGCTAGGAAACATTTGCAAGGCTAGGCTTTCAGGAATGAAGTCTTCTCCTACTTAAAGACCAGAAATAAGTATCCTTATTCAAAGGGAGAGCACTCCAGACAGAGCACTCACTGGTTCTTAACAATGACTTGACTTCATAAGAATGACAAGTATCTGAAATTTGTGGAATTGAAAGATTAAATCAACTCTAACACTTTAAAGTCACTGTTCAGCATGCAAATACTTTGTCCCTGTGTCAAATACTTAACAACTCAAAAATAAACAAACAAAAAAGAAACCATAAATAGAGATCCATGTCTTAACATTCCAAGAGCAGCATATATTTTGCAACCAGAGTTCTCCACTTTTGGAGTCCAAGCAGGACAAGATGCACATATGAGAAGACTCTCTAAGGCAATGTGCAGTGGCAGGGCCAGATTCAGACACACTGATATATCTCCAGAAACAGATGAATATATTCCCATAACATGGGGTAAGTAAGGCTGTAAGTATGCTCTGATAAACATCAAAGACCAAAGGCTTTTGCTTTAGTTTGGTTTCTTTTGCTTTAGAAGTTTCAGGTTTTAGAATTACACTTAAAGAACTGTATGACTTGATTTTATTAGCCAAAACAGATTATATTTTACAAAGGGAATAACATAGCAAACAATTGGAGGTATTTCCAAGAAGTGGGAATACAAGACCAGTGCACATTTCAAATCCAGCTGACATAATCCATCCTATCAACAGATTACAGCAGAAAAATAAAATAAATGTATCAATAGGTGCAGAAAAAAACAAACACCCAACCATTTGTGATGAAAATTCTCAGCAAATAGGAATAAAGGAGAAGATTCTCACTTTGACAGGAAATATTCACAATGGAAACTGCAGCTAATTCATGCTAAATACTAAGACGAGGCGCTAGAAGCATTTTTCAAAGCACAGGAAAAACAAAACAAGAATTTCCTCTCACTACTTCTACCTCAACATTATACTGGAAGTCCAGTTAATGCAATAACAAAATAAAACTAAATAAAAGGCTTTAGAATTTTAAGAAATAAAACTTTCTTCGTTCAAAGATTATACAATCATCTTTGTAGAAAATATGAAATAATTGTCAAATTTTCCCTGGATCTAAAATGTGACTATAGGAAGGTTGCAAACTCAAGATTAATATGCAAAAGGCAATTGCCTTCTTATATACAAGCTCTGAATAAATTGAACTGAAAATTGAAAACAGGTTACCAGTTTGGACTGGAGAGATAGTACAGCAGGTAGGGCACTTGCTTTGCACATAGGTTCAGTTCCCCAATATGGCATAGGGTACCGCAAACCCACCCTGAGCACAGAGCCAGGATTAAGCCAGGATTAATCCTGAGTACCACTTGTTGTGACCTAAAAAACAAAACAAAAAAATAAAAATCAAAACAGATTACCATTTCAATTAGCACTAGGAAAAATAAACAAATTCAACAAAATATGTACATAATAGGATCTCCCTGTACTTTTTCTGGCTCTCCCTACAGTTTTCTAAATAAAATAATTTTATAAAAAAGTATAAGGTATTAAAAAATATAGAACTCTGGTGGGAAACACTATATGGAAAAATAGTCTATATTCACAGATACAATATTATCAAACTGGATTTCTCAATTTCTACTATAATTCTGGTGTAATAGCAATTAAGATGTTAGGAGTTTATTTTAGTAATGCAACTTTCTTTTGTTTGGTTTGGTTTTTGTGGGGTTTTTACTGTTGTTGGATATTTTTAATCACACCTATGTATGCATTCACCTATTTACAAGGCTTCAAATATATAAAGCATACACTCAAAAATTGGGAGAAATTTTGACATTTTTAAATGGGGCTCAAGAGACACACCAGAGCAACTCTGGCTAGCCTCCCAAGCACTGTCTCCTGGTGGCTGAAAGGGGATGTGGAAGCTTTGGAGGCCAAAGTTTGCTGACAAGAACAAGGAAGGCTGCTGTCCACGGAGCTACGCACTGCACAAGTCAAGACTGCCCCCACATTCCTATGGAGTTAAAGCGTGCTTCCACGCCTGACACTGTGCTGTCCACCACAGAGTCACTGGCCACATGTGGTAGCAAGTATGTGAAATGAGCCCAGCATAGATGTACTTTCTGTACAAAACACAGACTGGATTTCAGAATCAGCGTGAGAAATGCATAAAATATCTCAATAACTTATGTAATGACAACATAACAAATGTTTCTTTGATAGCTGAGTCAAATATAAAAATTAATGGTGTTTCTTCTTACATTTATTTTCAACATCTCAATGGAGTTATTGGAAAATATTAAACCAAGTGTGAGGCCAGAGCAATAGCACAGTGGGTAGGGCATTTGCCTTGCATGCAGCCGACCCGGGTTCCATTCCCAGCATCCCATATGGTCCCCCAAGCACCGCCAGGAGTAATTCTTGAGTGCAGAGCCAGGAGTAACACCTGAGCATCAGTCGGCTGTGACCCAAAAAAGCAAAAATAAAATAAAATAAAATAAAATAAAATAAAAATAAAGCAAGTGTGATCCCACTGATTTCTACAGGAGAGTTTGTTCCTAGAAAACAAACCTCAGGCTCGTAGAACAGCCCTGTACAGCATGTGCACTGACTGCAGCATTAAAATCCAAAATCAGGGGACCAAATAGACAGCACAGTGGGGAAGGTGCTCTCCTTGCATGAAACTAACCCAGGTTTGATCCCTGGCACCCATAAGGGCCCCCGAGTCCCACCAGGAGTGATTCCTGAGTACAGAGCCAGGAGTAACCCCTGAGCATTGCTGGCTCAAAACAAAAATTCAAACTTGGTTGCTAACTTTGAAAAATATCATCACAAATATGTAGCTGTAAGAAATGACACAGTCATGCAATTTGCCACTACATGGATGGAAGTGGAGGACATAAGTGGAGTGAAGTCAGTTAGAGGGAAAGGATAGACACAAATGATCTCTCCTGAAATGGAAAGAAATAAAGAACCTGCCATGGAGGAGGTCTGGGGGAGGGGGAGGGAACCGGGACGTTGGTGGTGGGAGATGGGCACTGGTGGCGGATGGGTGCTGGACCTTATGACCGAAACACAAATATGAACTTTTTAATTGTATATCTTTGTAATTGTAAAAATAAAAAAATAAATAAACAAATAAAAGCAGAAAAAAAAATGATCTCTCCTATTTGTGGGATTTAAGGCACACCAAGCAACAAATAGCCAAAGCTGACAGTAGTGGGAAATTGGTCCACAGAACTGAGCTTATGGGGAAGGCACAGGAGAGACCTTTGGGATCTTGGTGGAGAAAAGTGGGTACCTGGTGATGCATGTTGAAATGATGCAAGCATGAAACAGTCATTAATATTGTAAATTACAATACCTCAATAAGACTTAAATAATATTAAATAATAACAAACTCTTAAAAAAAGAAAAGAAAAAATATCATCAGCCATTTTAAAGTTCAAGATGAATATAGATAAATAAGGAGGAAAACTTTTTTTAAGTATTTTATTATACCACCGTGAGATATACAAATAAAAAGATATACAATTAAAAAAGTTCATGTTTGGGTTTTGGTCATACAGTGTTTCAGCACCCGTCCCTCCACCAGTGCCCATCTCCCACCACCAACATCCCCGGTTCCCTCCCCCTTCCCCAGCCCTGCTCCATGGCAGGTTCTTTATTTCTTTTCCTTTCTCTCTCTTTCTCTTTTCCTTCCCTTCCAGACTATGGATTACAGAACATACATTAAAAGTTGTCATGTGTATCCTTTTGCCTCTATTTAATGCTCAGTTCTAGGTTGGCATTAGTACCCTCGACTATTATTAGCACCCTGTTCCATTTTCTGTCTTACCTAAACTCCTGACTCCCACACGTTTGTGATAATTTCCACCTTTGACAAGACCTCCTGATATATGTTTCACTTGACCTTGGATATTGGTATCATAATATGTACATATATAAAACTTTTAATATTAAAGCTGAGAGACAGCTAGAATGGAGGTTAGTTTCACCTGGTTTTGCAGGTGAAAATGCAGATTCGCCTGCATCCCAGCAAATCCTCTTTGCTGGGATGCAGGCAAAACTGAG
Organism: Cryptotis parvus; assembly: GCA_021461705.1. Taxonomy (NCBI): domain Eukaryota; kingdom Metazoa; phylum Chordata; class Mammalia; order Eulipotyphla; family Soricidae; genus Cryptotis; species Cryptotis parvus. The sequence continues at coordinate 4,551 of JAJIBD010002499.1, read as the reverse complement.
ATAAAGAGGGCTGCAGGCCTCCCAGCTCCAGGGCACGCACCCACAGCTTCTCCCACCAGCTCCCTCAACTCTGATACATTTATAGTTTAAAATTTCTTAGTTTTTAAAAATCATTTTCTTGAAGATCCAGGCAGTAAGGCCTGTCTTGAGCTTTCTTCTATAGTAGGAGTTGGGGTCAGAGAGTGGCCAAGTTCTTTCAAGACTGTGCACATCCCACTGTCAGTCTTTTCTCCCTTCCACATCCGCTGTAGTCAGGTTACCTACCCAAGCTCTGCAGCATGCTGTGTTCAAGGAAAATATTTTAGCATCACCTTAAAAACAGGGAGGAGACTATAACCATATTTAGGGGTCAGAAAAGATGGTTTTAGTGGTATGTTAATCCATGGGTCTATTACCAATTTTTAAAAGGTAGAAATCTCTAACAACACATGGAGAGATCACCTGGAGGAATAACTGTATTCCATGAAATCAGCTGAACCAACAGAGATGAGGCTTCCCACCACTTGCTGAGAATTTTGTTTGAAATGTATATGAGGACGTCAGTTCCTTGGATCAGTAGTGAGCAGTGATGTTTACATACTAGAGAGAACTTCACTACTAAGTGCTTTGCTGACTATTCTTGAAGTGACCAAATGGCAGTCACCAAAGTCTTAGAAACAAGAGTCAAAGGAAGCTACAAATGAGAACATAGACAGAACCCCTGTCAGAGAAGTTTTCTTCCTGGATGAAAATTGTTGCAATCTGCGACCTCCAGTGAGGAGTGGCCCTCCAAGCAGGTTTGTATATACAAGGACCTCAGTCAAGCTGGTCTAATAATCATCCTTCATGTACCCAGCTCCTCCCACCAGGTCAGGTATTTTTCCTGATTACCAGAGGCCTTGCAGAAAGCTAGTCTTCACAACAGGTACAATTGTGCATTGTTTTCTAATTCAATACTCTTCCTGACAGAATTATTGAGGAAGTATTATGTAAACCTATTGTTTACTAAAGCCACAAAACCACCTGGTCCTCAGGGCTCGTGTTCCTTAGCTGACTTCTGGAAGCCAGCATGGCTTAACTTCCTCTCTTCTTCCTATTCTAGCTGCCAAACCGCTGTTGACAAAGCACAGGTGCTTTAAACTTCTAATTCAGAACGGGTCTTACCATCCTGGTACTTGTTTTATTTATCTTTGCTCTATTTTTTGGTGGGGGGTGAGGGATAATATCACCTTCCCTTCAGGATTTACATGTCATGGTTTCCATGAACATAAAGTTGGCTCCATTTGAAAACATGAGCTTACATATTTTTAGGTATATCTCATCAACACAAAGTACATTATTATAAAGTCACAAAAATAGAAGCTGAAACCATGACCATTACATTTGGGTGACAACATTGATATGTCCAAGATTACCTCCATTATCTGAAGAATTGTAGCTGTTCAATATGTCCATGGGTTGGGAGAGAGTGGAAGGCTGGTGTGTGTGCCTGGCATGCACCAGACTCTGGATTTCATCATGGTGCTGTACTATAATTATATATATCATGGTGCTGTAATTGTATATTATTTTATAAGGTACCTTGTTCCTGCCACCTACCTGCTCCTTGAGGTGTTGCAGGTGTGGCTGCAGTGCCCAGCTATTTCAGCAGGTGGCAGACAGGAGACAGGCTTGTCTACACCCAGGGCTCTGCCCCATGGGACCTGGTTGGTTGATGTTCTGACACAGAAAAGACTGAGCCCCCTGGGATGTACCCAGAGCCACGACAGAGTCTGGCAAGCTACCTGTGATGTATTCAATACGCCAAAAACAGTAACAATAGTGGACCTCATTCCCAACGAATGGAGACATTACTGGTGCCTGCTCAAGCAAATAGATGAATAATGAGAAGACAAGTGATACAAGTGATATATAAATTCTATATAATTTATATATAATTGTATATAATAATTATATATAATATATTACATATATTTTATATATAATTCTATATAATTGTATATATAATTATATGATATATTATATATTTATAATATAAAATACATATAATTTATATATTGTGTAATTATATATTTATCATATATTACAAATATATTATATGTTAAACTTATATATTTATAGTATATTATAAATATATATTCATGAATATATATATCAAGATAGCTATATAAATTTAACTCCTTAATTCCCGTTTTCCTAAATTGGAATTAAGGAGCTATTCCTATTTCTTGTGGTATTTCTTTTTAGCATTTCATATTCCTTTTTTCTGTTTCTTTTTGTGTTTATTTTGGGAGCCATACCCAGGATTGTTCAGGATTTATTTCTATGTCTGAGCTCAGGAATCATTAATGGCAGTATTCAGGGGACCTCCAGGTCAGGCATATGCAAGGGAAGCAACTAATCTACTGTATGATGTCTCTGGTTCATTACTATCTATCTCACTGTTCTTTAACATTTCTCAAAAAATCTTAGCAATCTTTGTACCTAGTGAGTGGGACATTGTTTCTGGCTATAGAATTTCACCAACATAAGTTTTGGAAATTAAGGTAGATTATCATACACAATCTGAATGGTAACTTTCTAAGTCAGTCCCTTAGTACCAAGCAAGGGCAGCTGTCAATGAAGGCATTTGGGACTGACACCCACTCTTCTTTTCTGTATATATTAACAAGAGCCAGCAAGAAAAGCAAAGTAATTATATTTCAGTGATTTAGACTATAATGAAACACATACTACAATACTTATCTCCTATGAAATTTAAAATATTTCCAACCCTTGAGGACTTTTAAGACCACCATAAACAGTGTTAGAGTCACCAGGCTGTCCAATTACTAGTAAAGTAAGTTGAAGCTTGTACTTGGTGAGATAGTTGTGCATTAAAGTTACTGGAGAAGAAATTCTGATGGCTTTTTTTTTAGATAACACAAAACAGATTAACTTTAAAAATGATTAGCCACTGTTTTTTTCATCATATCGTTCATTTGCTTGGTTCCAAAATTTGGGTGATTTAGATACATAAACTTTGTTACTTATAATGTCTAATGCAAAAATCTCCTTAATTTCTATGCCCTATACTCTGCAGTAATATTGTTACGAGAATTTGTGATGAAAGAGAGCATATTACAGTAATACAAAGATGTGAACTTTGATTAGCAGAATCCTGGAGTTGCCATCAGCTTAAAAAAGAGCATGTGGGAGGAGGATGTGGTTCCTTGTTCAAAGACTTACACCTCCCCTGTGGCAGCCACTTCCTGCCTGTGGCTAGGCTAACCCAAGTACCACATCTTACTTTTTCTTGAATGATAAAGCACCACCTGCTATTAAAAAAAGGGAATCTCTCTTTCATTATCTCAAAAAAGCTTAAACACTTAAGATTATAGGAAACATGGGACTTCAAGATTACATTCATATGAATAAATATATATACATATTATATATAAATGTTTATAGATAATATCTTTTATTGACAATAAAGAACTATGTCATCACAGAAGATAATTTAGAAAAATACATAAGGGTAAAAAATTAATTCAAAAGTTACCTTTTCTGATATATTGAGGATAGCATTAAAAATCACTGTCACTGTATCACTGTCTTCCCGTTCATCATCAATTTGCTCGAGCGGGCACCAGTAACATCTCCATATGACCTGTCTCATGCAAGTAGAGCCCAAGCGCACCTGCTTGCTCCAGGAACATAAAGAGCCTCAAACCATTCCATCAGATCATGGGAATGAGGTCTATAATTGTTACTGGTATCTGGCATATCAAATAAGACACGGTAGCTTGCCAGGCTCTGCTGTGCGGTAGCATACTCTTGTAGTCATCTCAAAATTCAGCATTTATTGATGAACCGCGCAGCCACTTGCGGCCGTGTGAGCGGGCTATGATAGACTGGTCTGCTGGGTGGAGTTCTGATGAGGGGAAGTCCGGATGTGGAAAATGGAGGTCCTCGTGGACCATTAAAAATAATGATCATAATTCAGGTCATATGTTTACATTGATGTTAATGTTTAGCTACCATATCCCATCACCATCAAAGTGCCCAAATGCACCTACAATGTTCCATGATACTCACAGTCTACCTTCCTGGCCTTCTCAGCCCAAACCCATCTTGTAAACAAGGCCAAGGACCCTTCAATTATTCACCACTGTTCCTTCCTTATTCTGCCTCCTATATATCACAGGTGAGATTACCAAAAGAACAGCACTTTTTCCCTGCTAATTTATTTATGGGTATACGTGTTCTGCCTCCCTATATACCACAGGTGAGATTACCAAAAGAGCAGCACTTTTTTTCCTGCTAATATTTATGGGTATACGTGTTTACAGAATGGAAGCCATAATTCCCAGGAGCATAGTAAATATGGATTAATTTTGTTTTCCTTTTATTCACTTCTTATAGACTATAAACATTATTTTTGTTACATTAAGCATTCCTACAGCCTTGTTACAAGATGGGTTTGGGCTGGAGAAGGCCAGTAGACTGTAAGTATCATGAAACGTTGTAGGTGCATTTGGGCACTTTGATGGTGATGGGATATGGTAGCTAAACATTTAATGGTAAAGTTCC